>JAURVB010013627.1:0-104784 GCA_033002965.1 Piper betle | reverse complement strand
GATATTACAAAAAACGTGTAAAAATAATGCAATGTTACTCTGCATTGATGGTTCTTTCATCCTTGGTGGGAGCTATGTAGCATTTGACGTTCATGAACTGTATTCAGAAAGACAACAACTGGCTCTCAGACATACGAAGAAACTTTATGCAGACAACATAAAACAAAGTTAGTAACGATCTTCCCTTCTGACAATTCTTCCTGCAACTATAATTTAACATTTCAATTTAGACATCTCGCTAATCCTGTGGAGTGCTCAAAATGTTTGTCCAGTAACAATATTTTATCTCTGTTCGAAGTTTTCCTGACGTAACTATATACATTCTGGATGTAGTCGAACTTTGGTTCATAAATATGAGCTGCAGAAGCTGCCTTGAAAGTCATAAGCTCCAAGCCACCTGTTGAAATAGATAAAAATAAGAAGTCGGTAGTGTCAGCTAATTCTACAATACAGCTTCTCAACTCTAGATGAAGCATGGACAGAATGCCACCAAACAAGAACTCCAGCGTAATGGTCTAACTATCAAATAGAGTGGCTTAACAAGATCTATATTTTTTACCCTAATTGGTAGGGATTCTGTGGATGATGACGACAACAATGATGATTGTTAGCTACAGGCCACTGTCATAGTTAAGCCTCATCCAAATAAGCCATTATAAATTTGTTACACCAGCATAACAAAGAAGAGCAGAGAAGTAACTAAAGCACCCGCCATTTTGCAATTCTGCCAAGCAAGCTTTCTCACTGAAATGACGTTGCGACCGCCACTTAATGCGAAGCTTCCATAACCTCCTTGCCCCATCCTGCACAAATGATTGATGAACAACACCACAATAAGGAAAATGTCTCTCATTATTGTCCATGGACATTTGATCCTCAAGAACAGAATTCTGAGTTTGGAGATGCAGAAAGCAAGTTGCAAATTCCTTCCATATGTTATAAGCTGCAACGGTAGCGTCTAGATGCAAAGCTATCATGGTGATGAGCTGACTACTTTTATAACTCCCTGACACAAAAAATAACTTCGGCTTTATCATGATATTACAAAGTGTAGTTATTACACTAGATAGAAAGCTAGAAATGCTTTAAAAAAGAATGAAATGAAAAATTAGGCACCATTCTTGTGCAAGCATAAGTGGCGAAAGTGATTTTCTGCAAGTTGGATCCTTCTCCAAAATATCCTCGTAGAAAGAGGCAAATGTTGAACGGTTGATACAGCTAAAACATTCCATTAGATTAGCCCTTAATCTACAAAAACAAGAACCTTCTTAGAAAATAATCAGGATATATGCAGACATTTGGGGAGAGTAATGAAACACTTTTGGGTCATTTAAAATTATAATTTTTTTTAGAAGGTGACTTCATCGCAACAAGCTTAATCTGAAGACCTGACCACACTAGCCATTAGAGCAACTTTATATAGATAAGAGGTGAATGTAGATTTGGACTCGGGCAACATGGAAGAAGGGAGAAGATTCTTGAACACAGAAGCAGATAAATTAACGGTGAAAAAGCTTCTTCTCCTTTACCTTTATCCCTGGCTGAGGTTGAGGACATGAATCCTATTGCGCCATTCCATATTATTGTACACAATATCCACAGTTAAATCATAAAAATCTACCACTTTCCCTCTTTTGCACATTACAAAATTGTGAACTAAAATTTTTAACTGTTGCACATGGGGATCTGAATTACACATGGCCAAACCAATGTTTATTAGCTACATGATTCATTAGCTTGGAGAATGTTCTTATGATCCCCATGGCTCTTTAATCCCCTATTCTTTAATCAGAAGACTAAAAAATAAACCAAAATATTCCCAAGAAAATATGCTTTGCTGGACATCATGTTAGAAATTCAATGTCTAACTCAACTAAGAAAAGGTTTAGACCAATCACCTAATCGGTAACACAGCATTCAAACTGTGGCAAAATTTCTTGAGCTCAACTAGTGTTTCTTCAACTTGACCACCAAGCAACAAGAGCTGAAATAGAACTCCACAAAACATAAAGAAAGCTTAACAACGAGGACAAGACAAATATATCAAAGTCCAGCACAAGCAAACTCATCATACAGCTAGACAAAAAGGCCATGCTAAGAAGTCAACAATCACATAGCTGACATAAATCCCAGTTTTCTGTTAGTAACTGCAATTTACACGATCTTTAGAAATTGAAATTAGATTTCTAGTTTCTTTAACTCATTCCATGAAATGAATCGCAACAAAAACCTTAACATTTTCAATGCCTTAAAAAACACCTTAGAGTAATAAAATACAACAAAGAAATACTACCTTAAACAGATAATAAATAAAATGTAAGAAATTTGATACCTGAACCAAAGGGACTAAGGCTGGCAATAGTGGTGGATTGGAGTAAGCAGCAACTCGTAAATAGTTCACTGCATTCAGATAATGCTCTTTATTCATGCCCTTACTTGGGTGATGACACGTGTCTATGACATTTGATGATGGAGTTATTTGGATCGGGAATAAGTTTATGTCCAACCCTTCATTAGAGAACAAGAACAGTTCAATTCCCTTTTGAAGATTGGAAGAAATTTCCTCGAAACTTTGAAAAAAAAGGAGGAATTCTCCCGCAAATTTTTTTCATGGCAGCTTGCTTTGGTGGTTCTCACAAATTTTCTTTTTGAGCCTTTAACAAATAGAACCAGTCTTTATAGCTTACACAATTAGATTAGTGTGTATAGGGATAGTTAATTAAATTGAAGCCAGAAAACTAAAATTGCATCCAGCAAAGTTGCCAACATAAAGTAAAATGCGAATCGTCGAAGTTGAAAAATATGTAACATTGGTACAGTGTATTTAAAAAAAAGTCACTAAAATCAAGATCATATAATAACCACATCAGGACCACCAAAGATACAGTTCACAGGAGAAATGGTACAAGTCCAAGATAAGCAAATATAGGTCACAGGAATATCATACACAGACAACAAAATATGAGAAAGAAAGTCTTGATATATTATCAGACAACTCAAACCGAAAAAAGGGGAGCTTGTGATATCTTGGTATAGGTATGCTTTCCATATTTTTATGCACTCCAAAACAGTGCAAGTTAAAAATTAAAGAGCCAGTAAATGAAAACTGTCAGCTCACCCTCTGGAAAAGTTATGGAACCATCTAAATGATCAAATTCGAACAATGAGGCATTGTCAGCGCTTAAGTTAGCACATTCTTCCATGCACAATCCTTCAGAAGGACGATCTTCAGGGTTGTCTGGCACATTATTATGAACATCCATTGATTTCTGTCTTTTATTGCCTACAGATTCATTAGAAACACATTGCTCCATTTTTTTTGTTTTGTAAGAATTCCCAATACGTGAAGGTGGAAAAATTTCGGGTCTCATATTTGGATCTTGTTGGAAACTAAATTCCTCAGTCTCAGACTGTGTTCGTGTTGCTAAGCCTGTAAGCTGCATTTCCTTTGGAACCCCTAGATACCACAGCTGAAAACAGATAAGTCCAGCCACTAGATTTACAAGAGGAATAGATTCAGACTCGGAATCAGGGACTAAGCTGAAAAAAAAACAAGAAAAAAAAGTTACAGATAGTAGCTTAAGATAGAAACAGTTGAAAGAGGGAAAACCATGGATGAAAGGAGAGAAAATGTAATGAAGTTCCAAGTATAGAGAAGAATACCATGCATCTCAAGCAAATCAACCAAAAAATTTTGTATTATAGATAAGAGTCGCGTATTTATAGAATAAACATAGCATACCCTAACCTATACTATGACTCTTAATTGAAATTAAACCCGAAAATAACTCAATAAAAACAGCAACCCGGTGCACAAAGGCTCCTACATGTGCAGGTTAGGGGAAAGATCAGACCACAAAATAAACACAACATGCCGTGCCAAAAATTATTGAATGCTTCCATAAAATTTAAATTATATAGAAGTTCCTAAAAACAAGAATCACTAGAAAATAAACACAAAATACTAAAAGATGCCGTGCATGGGAAGAATTGGTATGCAAAAAGTATTGTTTTCACATTTTCAACAGAACCGATTATCTTTTAATTTCTGCCCTTGCAAAGTGACATTAGTCAATCTGCAATGTTCTTAATGATTCTTCGCATTGAAATTATGTTATGTTTAAAACGACCTTCTATAAATTACACCTCACCAATGGTCATAACCATGAACACAAGACAGAAGAAAAGTTCAAACACAGAAGCTACCTTAACAGGAAAGAAGAATTGAAGGTTAAAATTTCTCATTCACAGGCATATCATTTAACTTCAGCTTTATTAAATACTTCAACTAAAGAAGTGAAATTACTGTTCCCAATAATCTCCAACACATTAATGTAGTTACAGGCTGTTCAATCAATTCCCTTTTCTTCAACTCTGCCAAATATTCCATGGCTTTTCTTTCACTATAAAACCCAAAGTAATTAGAAAATATAGGTGTTGTGATTTTTCATAAAAAATATGTGCATCATCATTCTTCTGATTTCACAAATTCCAAAAATGCTCTTCCCAACCACTGCACCCCCTTTGTCCATTAACGCATCCAAGCACCCTCATCTTTACAGAGAACACAAAACAGACATGGTATGTTACACGTACAATTTGATGCTGTCATAAGCCTTGGAGATGTTTCCTAGTGAAAGAAGAAAAATAACATACTCTAGCTGAATAAGGTACTTTTTCTGCAATATAGTGGGAATGACACATTTTAATATTAGTCTTTAAAAAGTAAACAAGGTCAATACTCGAGCTGAAAATCTTCGATCTATTTAAAACATCAATCAGGTTTCAGCCATCATAAAGAAGAAAGTGCAATAGCTTGCTACTGTCTTAAAAAGAAAAACAAAAACCATTCAATTTTATAGAGAGTGATGGTATAGAGAGTTATGGTATCTCAGTGACTACATTGGAAGAAGTGTTTCTGAAGGTTGCAGGATCGAACTACGATGAAGCAGACAATTTTGAGCGGATTAAGCCTCAAATTGAATCTATTACTATGGCTTCACAAGCCTATGTCTCTTACCCTGAAGTATCAGAGTCCAAGTCGTGCTTTGAAAAGTTTTGGAAAATTTCTGCCATGATATTATCAATCATGGGGAGAGGTTTTAGTTTGATCTTTTCCATGATTCTCAGTCTTTTAACATTCTTAAATATCCATTGTTGCGGTTGTATATTTTTGCGCTCATCATTTTGGAGACATTTTCGTGCTCTACTTATAAAGAGGTCTATCTCTGCAAGACGAGATAGAAGAACAATTGTTTTTCAGCTTCTTATTCCTG
Organism: Piper betle; assembly: GCA_033002965.1. Taxonomy (NCBI): domain Eukaryota; kingdom Viridiplantae; phylum Streptophyta; class Magnoliopsida; order Piperales; family Piperaceae; genus Piper; species Piper betle. Next base: position 99,508 of record JAURVB010013627.1, on the reverse strand, counting down.
CGGTATTCTTATTTTTGGGATTACTTTTTCTTAAACTTAAGCCTCATCCTGATCAGCTATCTGTGACTTTCACAACATCACATTTTAATCCTTTGCTACGAGGTGGAGGTGGCGGTGGGCCAGTTCCCTTTAATTTGTCTCTCTCTATCTCACAAAAGGTATGTAGAACTTTAGAGAAAAATGTACCGTTTGATTCGTACATTTTTTTGATAATCAAATTTATATGTTGTATGCTTTACTTTTTAATAGAAACAGGAGGACACTTCCAAGAACTGCGAAATTATTGTGTTATCACTTTTTCTAAGCTATATTCTATATGCTGGAGGTGGTTTATATGTATTTGTCTGAACCTGTCTTTTGGAGTCGACTTTATAAATTATCTTTTAGTGTAAGAATGAAACACTTCTTGACATGGTTCTATGTGCGGTTGAGTTATTTAAAGAACAATAAAGTGAAATGGTAGAAAGCCATCTCTTTCCAAGGAAATGAAGTAATAAGTCCACCTGGTGGCCATCATTTGCCTATTTATTGAAGTATTAAAGCACAGCAGTCTTGCAAAAGCTATGTTTCTTTTTCACCAGTTCTACTTTGGCTAAAAAATTCCTCCTAATTTATGCAAATTTGAACTTTTTGTGAGTTCTATGGGTTATTTTTGTTATACGCTGGTGTCAGTGTTGGAGATGATACATTTGTAGGAAAATTTCCAGGTTGCTGCCTTTGTAAAAGGGGGCTGGATTCAGGAAGTGAAACCAAGATCATATAGGTTTCCAAATGCAGAGAAGGTGCTTTTAGATGCGATTGATGTTGCAGGGCCAACATTGGGCCCCACACTTATATCGTTGAGTGAATTTCTTATAACTAGCTTGAATGAGTCTTATCAGTCAAGGTATGTTCACTATAGTCAGGTTTATAGACATTATACAAGCATTTTCTTGTTTATAATTGTGTGAAATGTCATATATATACTTCCATGCATTAGGCTCTGAAAGATGCTGCCCTTTTCTTTCATACAAGTTGGTAATCTTTCCTCTAATATGTGGGGGATGAATTTTTGTTTTTACAAAGATATGGAGCAATCGTGATGGATGATCTTAATGAAGATGGAAGCTTAGGTTACACAGTTCTGCACAATAGTACGTGCCAGCATGGAGCACCAACTTATATTAATCTCATGAATGCTGCCATTTTGCGGTTGGCTACTGATAATAAAAACATGACAATTCAAACTCGAAATCAGCCCCTGCCAATGACAAGCACCCAGCGATCACTGCATCATGTTTGTATTTGCTCTTATGACAATTGTTTGATCTGCTATAATATTCAAGCGCTCAATCCATCATATCTTCCAATGTTGATGGTTAGCATGATGGTTAGGGCCCTGCTATCGTCATTAATGTGTTGATGCAGATGAAAAATGTGTCACAAAGAAGCTACTGTTCTACTCATTTTCACTGTTTCTTAGTTCTTGATGCTTCTTGTCCAGTTTGTGCTTTGTATATATATATGAGCAGAGTATTGAACAAGTGTGAATTTTATTCTTTGCCTGGAGAAATGAGTTTATTTGCTCTAGGTGTGAGATTAAGAGTTTTATCTGAGGTTGATCATTCTACATCTAAAGCCCTGTCATGCCCATTTTTTGGTGGCTTGAAGTTCTAGGTTGTAATGGCATTTGAGAGATTATTTTTTATTATCAATCACATCTGTTTTGTGTTTCTCTTCAGAGCGTATCAAGCATAATTGTTTGGGTGCTTAGATGCATTATTTGTCATCTCCCAGTGAGCTTGAACTTTATGTCTACAATATTAAGCTGATATAAAATACACAAGTCTTCTTGTCATCTTGTTTAGCATGCCATTAATCTAAGTTTTAGATTTGCCATGTGGCTCACCATTATGTGTTTTCATTTTCAAGGTCGCCCCTCTCTTCTTACAGTTGTGTTTATTGTTGTAGGATCTGAATGCTTTCTCTGCTGCAATAATTGTTAACATTGCTTTCACCTTTATCCCTGCTTCTTTTGCTGTTGCCATTGTGAAGGTAGTGTATCCCCATTTTGGATTCATTGGATCACTAAAAATGCAGATCATTGTTTCATGATGGTGCTGTGCATCGATAGTGTTGATTTTTGGATATCAAGATATATATCATTTTTATGGCAATTGTGGCAGAAGACCAAGTATTATGAGTTACTTGTTTAAGTGTGCATAGTTGAATATTACATTATGTTCATTTGTTTTTACACAGATCCTAGGTAAGTTGTCTCAACCTCTTTTCTTGATAAGGTGGAAGAACAGAGAGATTATTTATGAGAATGCTTTTAGGTGATATTTGGATCCGAATTTAAGGAGCTATCTTTAGACCTTCTCCCTTATGCAAAGAGATGTATCTTTCTTGCAAGATTATGCCTTTTCCAACAAGTGATTTTACTCTTTTTTCCTTAAATGCAGGAACGTGAAATCAGAGCTAAACATCAGCAACTGATTAGTGGGGTATTTTATTTTCTGTATTCTCTCTGGCTTTCATAGATTTGTTGTCTAAGTATTTATTTCTTGTGATTGGCCAGGTGTCCCTGTTGTCATATTGGTTATCCACATATATATGGGATTATATTGGCTTCTTGTTCCCGACATCTTTTGCAATTATTTTATTCTATATATTTGGTCAGTAACTAATAAAATGCTCTTTTCTTCTGTCTTTTCCACTTATTCAACATCACCATATAATCTCATCTAGAGGAAGTTGGTTCACCAGTATTCTTAAAACCCAACCGAATTTAGCATGTTGCATGCATACTGGCATATCCACTAGGTTCTTGATGAGGTTGGCACATGGTAGAGGAGTTTACTAAATGTTCTTGGTTCATATTCTGTGGAGATTAACATCTTGTGAAATATCTGGTTAGATTCCTGGGTCTTAAGAAAAGAGCCCAGCAGGCACTGGGCAGAAGCCTACTCAATAATCTTTTCTGAAATTGGACTGTTCCTGATCCATGTAGTGCAGTAAAACTGTGTACAATAAAATCAAATTTGTAGGGGTGACTGCACATTTGTAAAGACCTTCCAATTTTCTGTATCAAAGGAAACTATTTCATGTTCCCATACACCAATTATAGGTCTTGATCAATTCATTGGAGGTGACTGTCTATTACCAACAACTGCAATATTTCTGGAATATGGATTAGCTGTGGCGGCATCAACATACTGTCTGACTTTCTTTTTTCTGACCACTCAGTGGCGCAGGTGATTTTTAGCTTTTTAAAACTTGATGTGCTTAATTTCTTATTGCGTCTAGTCTCAAAGATACAAAGTAATGACAAATTTGCTTTTCCTCTTTGTTTTGTTCTTATTGTGCTATTCTGTCATGCAGAATGTAATTCTCTTTATACATTTCTTCACCGGGTTAATTCTGATGCTTATCTCTTTTATTATGGGACTTATTCCAGCAACAAAAGGGTCAAATGATTTTCTCAAGGTCAGATACAGTTCAACATTATATATTTGCTCGTGACTTTATGTATTTAGAGTCTTAGACTTAGTGAATTTTTCACTTTATCTCTTCTGCAAAGAGGTATATGATTCTATTGTTGTGGTTATGCTAATATAGTATTAGTAACAATTGCAACTAAGTTTATTTTGTGTGATCCTCATTGTGGACTACTTCATTTGTGTGTGAAACCCAAGTTAAGAATTTATGATAGTTCTGTTTGAATATGAAATCTAGTCTCGGAAATATAGCATCCCACTTTTTTACCACCCAAAGCTGTTTTTCATGAAGGGCTAGACATAATATAACTTAGCCTCTCTTGCTTCATATTGTTCACAAAATTGGGACTGGACATAATATGACTTGGTTGATTGATGAATATTACTTGCTTACATATTTGTTAATACTTAATAAATTGAGTGCTTGTTATAACTTCCTTGATGAATAAAGTCCCAATTTTTTACTCTATAGTTGTTATTATATGTTCCTGAAGGGGGCAACATCATGAACATTTCCTGATTGATTATTTAAAAACCCAGCATGTTACATTTCTTTTGCTTTGTAGCTTTTCAATTTAACATTCTCTAAAATCTTAATTATATTTTAACAGCTTCCCAATGCATGCAAACATTCTTTTTAGGCTATGCAAAAGAGGAAGACTCTCTTCAGAGCATTTACCTTTTTTGTGGGATTCAAACTTATTTCCTTTGTCTCTGACACTAAATTGATTAACCACTTCTCCTAAAAGATTAAACTGTTAGGTATAGGAATCCTTTTATTTGCTTATTTTAACACGGTGGAATTGCTGCATGTAAGAAATTAGTTTGAAGTTAACCAATGAAATTAGTTCGGCTTTGTTGAAAAAGTGTTTAAATATTGTTCAAACTATAGTTAGATTAGGTGGAAGACATAGGCAAATAGGACAATAAACATGTATAGAAAAATGGACAAATAGGGAGAAAGAGGGAGGGAGGGGGAGGGGATGGATTCCTATGTTATTACACCACCTATTATTCTCTTTATTTGTAACAAAAGTTTGGTGTAACTAATCCCCAATTTCTAGGGATAATATGTACAATAAATTTAACCAATAATTGAAACTTCAAAACTGCGAAGAAATAGTCGACGTCAAAGTACACCTCACTGTGTAACATAAACTGGCACACTTCCAGCAGGCTTAAACCAAAAACTGACCAATTCGTTTTTTCAATATTTTGAATCACTTCCAGTTTAGGCAAATGAGAGTTTTGAAGGGGTATTAGGTTTTGATTCGGAACCGTAGTGAACAAAAAACATTATACTTATGTTTTATGTGGGTCATTATCAAGTTATTTAGCCTATTTGTGATTTTTGAATGCTTAATGTGATATATATCCCTAAATCACTTTTTAATGTAATTAAAGATGCCAAAACATGGCAAACTTTGATTAGTAAGAGAAAATAATCCTTTTTTAAATTAAGTTCAAATAAATTTCAGTTCTAAATTAACCAAACCACACTTACCTAACGGTTTGGTTCAGTTTTAACCATAGTTTGGTTTCGGTTCGGTTTCTAATTTCTGGAACCAAACCACTGCATGGAAATTGGTTTGGTTTAGAACTGACCGAACCAAATGCCCACCCGTAGCAGGAGTCATTTCCTGAGGTTCAGATAAAATTCCTGGGGAACTTGTTGGCTACTTTCTTGGTCATATGATTTTTTGCTAACACAACATCTAGTTAGTAGTCTGCCTACTAAGCTTATATAGTTGTTTCAACATTAATTATTCTAGTCATTTGTAGATATGCGTATTACCTTGCTACCAGCTTGTGTACAGATTACCATAAGAAAATGTCAAGTGATGCGCAAACTTGATCGTCTTGACTATGTTGCTACAGGACCTGATGTTCTATTTTCTTTTGCATTTTTGATTTTGACTGGCAGAAATTTTTCCGATTATCACCTGGATTCTGCTTTGCTGACGGACTTGCTTCCCTTGCCCTCCGAAGGCAAGGGGTGAAACTTGCATCAAGTCATGGAGACACTTGACTGGAATGTCACTGGGGCTTCAATTTGCTATTTAGCTGTGGAGGTTGTTTCTTATTCTTACATGATCTTAATGATTTACGTTTTCAAGTTATTGGTATGACCTGTGGCTATATGAAGTGTGTAGAACCGAGGTAGTAGACAAACACCGAGTGTGAAGAGACAAGCTATATTCTACATCAAAGTTTCTAAAAATAATGCTTTGGATTTTCAATATTATGAAAAAAGACAACACGAGATAGGAAAGCAGCTTACCTCTCATTTTATATTTCACTCTTATTTATAATACATGTTTTGAGTATTCAAGAGTTAAGTATATGTATGGGAACTAAATGAATACAAAGAATATAAAGAAGAATTCAAAGGGATGGGTATGAAATGAATTCATACAAGATACGTTACAAAGAACCCAGTCATAGAATAACACTTACAATTAATATTTTCAATACTCCCGCTCAACATATGGAGGGATGGCTTCCATACATAACTTGGATTATAACATTTGATACCGAGTTGTAGATAAGGGTTTAGTAAAGATATCTACCACCTGTTCCTTTGTCTTCACATGCTACAAAGAAATAATATTCTATTGAACTTTTTCCTAGATACAATGACAATCAATTTCAATATGTTTCGTCCTTTGATGAAATACAAGGTTATTTGCAATATGTATGACAACTTGATTGTCACACCATAACCTCATTGGTTCAAAATAAGAAACCCAATTTTCTTCAAGAAGCAACTTCATCCACAGTAAGTCGGTAGTTGTTTTTGCTGCTAACCTATATTCAGCTTCAGCACTAGACCTGACAACCATAGTTTGTTTTATACTCTTCCAAATGATCATATTTCACCCTAGGTTGATACACTAGCCTAAAGTAGATTTTCTAGTCAAAGGTGATCCTGCCAATCTGCATCCACATAACTGCTGAATCTCCAAAGACTTTCCTGTTTTGTGTCATGTTTTGTGTTTTATATACATGAGCCCTTGTCCATGACATTTCTTGAGATACCTCAAAATTCTAAATACAACATTCCAATGAGGGATCTTAGGGTTTAGCATAAATTGACTAACAAGACTTGCAACAGAGGAAAGGTCTGGACGAGTTATAGTGAGGTATATTAGTTTACCTACAAGTCGCCTATGTCTTTCTAGATCCTCCAACAATTGTCCTTGATCAAGTTCGAGGATAACCCTAGTTTCAAGTGGAAAAATAGGGGTTTTGCACCAAACTTGTCTCATAGAGCATATTAGTTATATATTTCTTTTGACTTAGATAAATGCCTTGCGAAGTTCCTTGATACCTTAATACCAAGGAAAAACCATAAAAATCCCATGTCTTTGATATTAACCTTGGATTATAACCATACCTTAAATCTCTTGTATTCCATCAGCATCACTACCGGAAACAATAATATCATCAATATACATAATTAAAATGATTACATCCATGACAAGTGGTTTTAACAAAAACAAAATAATCTGAAGAACACCTAGAGAAATCAAAGGATAACATTGAATTTGGTAAACCATGCCTTAGGTGATTGTTTGAGACTATAGATAGATTTTTAAAGTTTTTATACCTTAGAACTCTCCCCCTCAGTAACAAACCCAAATGGTTGCTGCATCTAAACTTCTTCTTCAAGGTCTCCATAGAGAAATGTATTTTTAACATCAAGTTGGAAGAGGGGTCAATCAAACATTTGTAGCAAAAGACAATAAAATTCAGATAGAGTTGAGTTTAGCAACGGGAGAAAATATGTCATGGTAATCAAGACCAGCTATTTGATTATACCCTTTAACCACCAATCTAGTCTTAAGCCTCTCCAAGGAACCATCAAACAATAAATTCCACCAACATCCGACCACTTTCTTTCCTTGGGGGAGATGATTAAGGTCCCAAGTGTGATTGTCTTCAAGGTAGCGATCTCCTCTTTCATTGCTTGCTGTCAACCCTCATCTTTTGAAGCCTCAATGTAATCTGCAGGTATTCTAAGAGAAGACAAGGTATGCACAATTACGTTAGAAGTGCTAAGCATATTACTTGGTTCAGGAGAACGTAGGGAGAGTAGGGCTGTTCATGGGTCGTTGACTTGCAAGTTTTAATGAGTCGACTTGACCCGGCTCGAACTCGTCTTAATTATAACTCAACTCGATAACTTGATACTTATTACTAGACTCGACTCGACTCGGTGACAAATAAGTCGATCACGAGTTCTATTAAACCCGGATCGACTCGACTCGGCTCAGTAACTCGATTGACTTGTAACTCGAATAGGCTCGACTCGCGTCATAGCCCGTCGTTGCCAGTCGCCGCCTGTCGCTGCCTGTCGCCAGCACCCATTGTCGCCGCCACCTGCCCCTTGCGCCGTTGCCGTTGCCGCCCATCGCCCATCGATGGTCGCCGACCACCAGCCACCACAACTCCCAAACCATCGTTGCTCCTTCCCCCATTCCCATACCCTAATCGAAACTCAAAATAATGGCTCGACTTTTCCTTTCATACGGGCTCAAGTCGAGCTCGGTTTATCGTTTTTTAAGTAACCCGACTCGAACTCGAAAATTTTAAAAACCCGACTCAAATCGATTAAAACCTGAACTCGTTAAAATCATTAACGAGCCGGTCACGAGTTTTGGAAAAATCAACCCGGACCGGCCCGTGAACAACCTTAAGGGAGAGGTCATGGCATAGGAAAGGAAGGCACATGCTTGGGTCGCCGGGAATAAACTAAGGGAAAGCATGGAAAGGTGGTAGAGGTGGACATGGGGACATCAATCACTGAGACGGGAAGAGAAACCTCAGGAGTATGACCGGTTGTTGAAGAAGGAGATGAATAGAAGGAAACATCCTCAAAGAAGGTAACATCCATTATGACGAATGACCTTCTAAATTGTGGACTAAAACAATACCCTTTTTGTGTCTTAGAGTAGCCTAGAAATACACATTTAAGGGCTCTTGCTGCAATTTTATTAGAAGTGGATGGAAGAACATGCACAAAGTAAACACAACTAAAGGTGCGAGGTTTGACATGATATAAGCCTATCCTAGATTAAGCACTTTGAGGGATATGATTATTTATTGTAGAGCTAGGCATCTTATAAATGAGGTAACGTGCAATTAGAATAGCTTCAGGCCAATGATGTTTAGGAACTGACCTATTATGTATCAAACATCTTGTGACTTTTAACAAATGCCTATGTTTACGCTGGGCAACACCATTCTGTTGTGGAGTATGGGCACAAGAGCTTTGATGCACGATCCCATGAGTAGTGAAAAAGGTCTTGAATTGAGAAGTATACTCTAATGCATTATCAGACCTAAAAATTTTAATGGCAGCAGAGTGTTATGTTTAATTTCATTTTCAAAAGATAGAAACTTAGTGAAAACTTGAGATCTATCATGCAATATATAAAGTCATGTCATGAGAGAGTGAAACACTTGAATAACATCAAAAGGTTTGTTGGACCTAGGCAAAGATTCTAAAGACAAAGAAGCATGAGTGTGCTTTGACAATTGACACAATTCACTTTGTAATGAAGAAACATCAACTAAAGAAGGTACCAACTATTTGAGTTTATTAAAACCAGGGTGTCCCAAGCGTTCGTGCCACTCTAAAGCAGTAAAGGAAGTAGATTTGATGGCAGCCAAAGATGAAGGTGTGGATATGTGTAGATAATAGAGTTCATTGTTGCATTAGTTACAACCAATCTCCCTCTTCCGCTTGAGATCCTGTAATATACAAGCAATAGATGTGAATACAACTTGACATAAACTCTTGGAACACAACTTTTGAACTAATAAAAGACTCTTAGGAAGGAGGGAACCAAGTAAAACATCATCAAGGAGGAAGTAGGAATTAATATGAATCATCCCTTTACCAATGGTAGGAACTTGACTTCCATTTGCTAAGTTAACCGTCAAGAGAAGCCGAAAAGGAGCGTAGGATGTAAAAAATTTAGTGTGCATTGTCATGAGATCAGTGGCACATGAATCAATTAGCTAACAAGTCTCTACAGGTAGTAACGAAGAATGAATGCCTACTGCAACAACTGAAGCCGAAGGAAGGTAAGAGTGACCATTGTGGGCCAGCTTGAGAAGATGTGCAAAATCGTCATGAGAGAGTGAAACACTTGGAGCACTTGAAGTAGCATCTAGAGGCATGGCAGCAGTCTTGGAAGCAGTTGAAGATGATTAATCTTTGGTTTACCATGTTTCTTCCAGTATTTATTCTCAAGATGACCATGGCCTTGGCAGAAATCATAGAATCAGTCATCTTGTTTGGAAGCAAAATGATTCCCACCTCTTCCAAATGAAGTAGAGTTGCGACCTCGATCCCCTTCCCCTTGTTGATGAGGAAGGTTTGGTAGAGGACAATAACGCAGCATCGACTTGAGCCTCTTCATTCATAGGAATTCGAGAAAGCCTGGAGAAAGTGGCACGCATAGTGGGTAGATCGGCAACAGCTAGCAATTGAGTCTTGATTGAGAGGCAATGAGGCCCAAGAGTAGCAAGAAAGGAGATGACCATGAGGTCTTCACGTTATTTCTGTTGGGTTTTTTTAACACCCAAAAAGAAATCCCTGAACTTCTTGATATGCCTCAACAAGTACTTAACAATATTCAATAAAACACACAATAATTTGGTAATCTCAAAATATACTAAAAATCACAAATCATCAATTATTACCAATAATAAGTACACAATCACTCAATTGTGAAATCCTCACACTCTCTAATTGGAAACAACTCACAATCTCTTAACACTCATCTCTAAAACGAACACACTCCAATTAGAAATACATCACAACTTCACATACTCTTACTTGTGTACTCTCTTCAATTCAACTCCACTCTATTTTACTCACAATACAACTACATATTTATAGACAACGAAAACCAGCCTCGTAGATACGAAGAGCCACAACACTAAATATTCATCATCTTCAACCATTCTTTTCGAATCCCTCGTACCTCTTCAAATAAATCCATGTCTTTACAATCCTCCATGTAGTTGCATGTATTCTCATATTCATCGTATGATAAGGGACCCTAACAATTCTCCCCTCCCGAATCATACGGAACACACTAGGGTTGCTTTTAGCACCGTTACATGCGAAAGAGATACAACCCTTCCAATCTCCCTTCTCGCCCCATACCTTTATCTCCCCTGATTGAAACTCTAGCACATCTTCCTCTCCTTCTTTGGGGAAAGATTACGACTTTGCTTTTCGTCATTTAGGATCAACTTCTCTTCAAACATCTTTACTAACCCATCCACTCGGGCTTCTAAAAATATCTCATTTTCATCTTCCAACTTGACATCAACCTTTCTTCTATCACAAGTATGATCATGACTAAGAATCTTATTACCTAATTCCATTTCTACCTCAGTATGATCAACCCTTCGACGCCATACTTGCTTAGGAGACCCATCAAGAGTACTTCCACTGACATATCGAACAAATGTCCTGTACAAACTACCATATTTTTCCCCTTTTGCAATGATATGTGCTCCCTTGGATAACTTCCATACTCTTCTAACAAATTGAGAACTATAGCCAATATCATCCAACTTACCCAAAGACAATATATTTTCTCTCAAGCTTGGAATATATCTCACATCTTTCAAAAATAATTTGTGACCCAAACTAGTCACCATATGCACATCTCCTTGTTGGGCCCTTTAGGCCCAACAAGTGGTATCAGAGCCAAGTTCGAGCCGGGTTTGTCTACACCGATTGTTGTTGTTGTTCCTTCATGGGTTCCACTTGATGATTTGAAGAGGAGTTTGTCAGGTGGGTGTCGTCTGATTTAAGGGGAGTGTGTGCTGTTTGGTTTAAGGGGAGTGTGTCAGACGGTGATGGTTTCGGGCCACGCCCGATGTGTGAAGGGGAGTTGTTGGGTTTGTCCCACATCGGTCGTAGAGGTTGTTGGTGACTTGTATATAGGCTAATGGGAAAGCCTTATTCCTTAAGTTAACTTTTGGATTAAGAGAGGCCTGTGACACCTATTGCGAGTTTCCTTTGGTTGTTTAAAATCCCTTTGGGGGCCCGAAGGGTCCAACAGTGGTTTCGGAGCTTGGGTACGGGTCCATAAGGGCCCAACAATTTCTTCCAAGTGGGAAGATCAGCAGGGTATGGATGGTAATGACTTAGCTCTTCCCAGCCAGATTTAACAAAGCTTTAATACTCATGAAGAGCTTTAGAACCTTGGTTAGCGAGGAAAATATACTTACTACTCATAAATCCGTTGGATGTTACCCTCTATACCATAGGCCTCTTTAACCGAGGACCAAACAGGATAGTCAGTAGAAGAAGCATGACATCACAACTCACATGAGGCTCCATGCTATTCCACAACCAATGTCGGACTTGAGCATCCTCCTTGGCCCAGACAAGTCCAGCAACAGCCAGCTTCTCTTCATCAATATACTTAAGTTTGTTTTAGATAAGAGGAAGGTTTTGATGGCCAAGGACCAAGGAAGGTAATTGATCTTGCCACGATGGTTAGTGGTGGTGATAGATGAGCTATTGAGCAAATCAGCAATAGACAAGGTTTCAGTTGAAACAACAGGTTTTTCAGTAGCAGTTGTCATCACAAAAGACAAACAATGAAGTGGATAAAAAAAACACTCAACACACACGGACGGCGGCAAAAAAAAAAGGCCACATGACTTTGTTGCTCTATACCACATGGAAAAAGACAACACAAGATGGGAAAAGTGGTTTACCACCCATTTTGTATTTTACTCCTATTTATAACACATGTTTTGAGTACTCAAGAGTTTAGTACTTGTATGAGAACTTATGGAAACAAAGAATATAAAGAATAATATAAAGGGACTGGGTATGAGATGAATTCATACAAGATACGTTACAAAGAACCAAGTCATAGAATGACACATATAATTAATATCCTCAACAAATATGATGTTAACTTGATGGGTAAATTGGGGTTTCCTTTTGCCTTATAAACTGTGGCTAGAAAAGTTGAGGTTCTAGAAACTTTTGATATGAAGAATTATGCTCTTTAAAATAGTTGTGGAGAAAGAGTTCCTCTTTGCAGAAGTGGCGAGATTTTGGCCATTATGTCTTCTTGTAACATATGTAGATCAGGCTGTTGCAGGAGATAAGACAGTGATCTTTTTTGTGTTACAGTATTATTTAACCTGAAAACCATTCACGTTATGATTGTTGAATCAGATTCTTCAAGAGATTAGAATCACAATACTCATGTAGGTAGTTTACTTTTCTTCTCCTCAATTTTTGGCTAGTAGAATGGTGCTGGCCTTTTTATATGATTTCTTTTGTCATAAAATTTGATACTTTTTTTTGAGCAAGCTAGACAGAGCTTTGCACTTGAAGATCTGTACTCCAAGAATGATTCTTGGATTTTAGGATTTCAAAATATTTTGCAAGCTCTTTTCTCTATCTTTATTCGCCAAAATCTTCAGTCTTTAATCAGGGAATTTCAACACGTGTCAAACTGCAAAACTATCAGATCTTTACGTTTGGTACTTTTGATAAGGTGCTACAAAAACTAACTACTAACTTATAGGTGGAGGTGTAAAAGTAGTCAATAAATCACTCTCTTATTTTGAATGCAATCCACTTCTGTTTATGGTGTAAATGTTGATGTTGATATATTGCAGAGTATTTTTTACTTTCTTTGTGTGATTGCATTTGAGTACTTCCCCATGAACAAGTTAGACATGTTTTCAATTGCACGGTGGATGAGAAATTGTGGTGTATGTCCTCGGAACTATTCAGATAGCACTCTAGAGCCTCTTCTGAATCCCACTAGAGGTCCAGATTTAGATGCCGATGAGGATGTCGATGTGAAAACAGAGCGTGATAGGGTGCTTTCAGGAGCATCTAAGGATGCAATAATCTACTTGCATAATCTTCATAAGGTATCTATTTTATCTTGTTGGTGCATATGTTACTTATGGTGAAAGAATTTGCTTATGTACATCTGTCTTGACTTTACTAATCTATGGTATGCTGTCATTTTGCAATAGGCCCACTCCCTCCTTCCCTCCCTGTTCTCTATCAGACTTACTAATCTATTATATGCTGTCATTTTAGCAGAGGCCCAGAGCCCATAATATACTCATTTTAGGATCAGATTTTTTATCTGTGAACGTAAAGAGAAGGCTGTAATTATACCATTAAGTTATTCGTTACTTGTTGTAAAATCAGGTCTATCCTGGGTGGGGGACGTCCTACAAAAGTTGCTGTCCATTCATTAACCTTTGCTGTTCAAGAAGGAGAATGTTTTGGGTTTCTTGGGACAAATGGAGCTGGAAAGACAACTACTTTGTCTATGTTATCTGGTTAGTTACCTAGTATTTTTTTATGTACAGCTTGTGGACAGTTAAATTGCAACACGACTACAGTTCTGCCCAAATGGAATTTAAGAAAATTAATTCACTTATTTTCTGCTTATTACTATTGTTCTTATATTGTTGATCCTGTAATGTGACCTTTTCATTTGAATTGCTATTGTTTTGTGTCTAGGGGATGAAAGTATTTCTGGTGGAACAGCGAGTATCTTTGGGAATGATACACGGCTGCATCCAAAAGCTGCTAGACGACATGTATTTCTTGCAATTTTTTTTGTGTGCACAGATTTTAGTGTTTTTTTTTCATTCATCCACAGGTTGGTTACTGCCCTCAATTTGATGCTCTACTGGAGTTATTAACAGTAAAAGAGCATCTTGAGCTCTATGCAAGAATTAAAGGGGTCCCAGAAACTAGGCTAAATAATGTGAGTACAAATTCATCAGCTCATTTATTTTCCCACGTTGGGTGATTAAGAAGAAAGCAAAAGCGTACGTCTTGCATAGATCGTCAAGTTACTTCATTAAATTTTTGGATGCTGTTTAGTCTGTTCCGCTGCTGCATTCCTTCTATGCGGTAGCCACTCTGCACTGCTTGCTTGCACTCATACAGGAACACCGCCCTACCAAATCCTGAGTTGTCTAATGTCTCAACTGTCACCGCTTTGTATTCCTCCCAATAGCCTGCTGCTGTGAGCAACCAGCAGCAAACAGAACACAACAGACTAGAGGAAACTATATAATCCAACTGTAGAGAAGAAGCTATTTAATTTGACTACAGATATGGTCTGTGGCTGAATGCAGTTGAGAGACAAGATTCACGTCCCTGGCCCCAAGCATTTGTAAAATGGTGGACGAAGAGGATGATGTTGACTCCAATGTCTAACCTCTATTTGTTGAATGTTTTCTTAGTTGAAATTCAAAAACTTTAATAAGGTACTTAAAAGGGTATATCTGTTGAGAACACTGTTCAACCTGCCTTATTACTCAATCTTGCCAGCTTGTTCTTTGGTACACATTGATGTCTTTTCAGAGAGACAGGATGCCTGCTAAAATAGGCACAATTAGCACCAAATTAAGTAGTGAAATGGGTCCAAAGCAAAGTGGGATGTTAAGCCTCATTTTTTTTTGTTGTTCTTGAAGTTGATTTTAAATGATTTTTAAACATTTGACCAGGTTGTCGTGGAGAAAATGCTGGAATTCGACTTATTGAAACATGCAGGAAAACCGTCATATTGCCTAAGTGGGGGAAACAAGAGAAAGCTGTCTGTTGCAATTCCGATGATTGGGAATCCTCCTATAGTTTTTCTTGACGAACCATCTACAGGTCAAATTTTTTATTCTTATTCAATTTAAATAAGATAACTGCATGCCTGATAATTGGAATAGATAGGTGCAGATGTTAAAATTTCTTTTTCCTCTTCTTCTTCATCTTCTTCCACCTTACAACCAAAGGGTGTCCCCATAGCAGAGCATTATATGGAACGCAATCAAACTTTGTGCACATTTAATAAACAAAGGCTAATGTTTTGTGTTATTTTTGTTTAAAATAATTTGAAAGGTCTTCAACCTCTTTTTAATTTGCCATTCTTCTTTGGTTGATTTTTTAGGTGAAAAAACTAATCTTCTTGACTGATATAAAACGGTAGGTATGGATCCTGTCGCTAAGCGGTTCATGTGGCAAGTGATCTCTCAGCTCTCAACTCGGCAGGGAAAGACTGCGGTTATTTTGACAACGCACAGCATGAATGAAGCCCAGGCACTGTGCACTCGCATTGGAATTATGGTGACTATTTTGTTCTTTGCAGACATCCCTATCAGATATTTTTTAATTTCGTCATTATTTTTTTGTGTAACATGAAGGTTGGAGGTCGGCTTAGATGCATTGGAAGTCCTCAACATCTGAAATCTCGTTTTGGGAATCATTTGGATTTGGAGGTAGGGCAAACTGCATTTATTGAATTGGAGCTTTTCTTGGTCCACAACTATTTTTTGTTGTAGCATCTGGCAGTGGTAAAAAAATTCTACATTCACTTCTTTTTTTAAAAAAAATCTTATTAACAGCATCCACAAGTGATGGAAGGGCACCACTATTGTAGTGTTTTTAGTAAAGGAGTCTTGTTAGGATTTTAGTTTCATTAGGATTTATTCGTGATGTTCTAAACATTATTTTTAACATCATTAGGAAGTATCAGTTTCAAAGTTTCCACAAATATCAGTTTCTCATCTAGTGTTGTTATTCAGTTGACTAAGGAAGTTATTTTTGAAAACAAGCACTGACAACGTAAATAAAGGAACTCTGTATTGCTTCAACATACCTGTGTGTAAATTTTAGATATTGTAGTGTTTTTAAGAGAGGAGTCTTGTTAAAAGTTGTAGTTTTATTAGGATTTATTTGTGATGTCCAAAACATTTTCAATATCATTAGGAAGTCTAGCAGCTTCAAGCTTTCCATAAATATTGGTTTCTCCTCGTTGTTATCAATCTAGTGTTATTTAGCTGTCTAAAGAAGTTATTTTTGAAACAAGAATTGTCAACGTAAATAAAGGAACTTCCATATTGCTTTAACAAACATGTGTGTAAATTTTATATGGTCTAACCACTTGTCCCAAAAGTTTAAGTAATGAAGAAAGAGGATCACTTAATATTTACTTTAACATTTTCCCTCACATGCAAGCAAATTTTTAATATTTACTTTAATACACCTTCTCACTTGTAAGCAAATCTAAGGCTTAGCACGTAGATAAACATGGGGCAAATAGTCCATTGGACACGACATTATGCAAATTAACTTTTTTTTCAGGTATGTATTGCTAATGGGATTTGAATCCCTACCCTTTGGTTCTAATACTATATAAATTTTATATGGTCTAATCACTTCGAATCTCAATGTAACGACCCAGCCCAAAGTGCAATGTAATGGGCTAAGTCATTTCTTTAAAATGGGTACCCCGAAAGTTAAAGATCTATAGTCCATTCCCACTTATACTTCTCCCAGTAGGTATTAGATGTCGGGACTAAGTTGAGGGATCTCACAATCTACCCACCTTAGGCAATTTCGTCCCCGAAATGCCTATTCTCGGCCAGTTACTAGCCCCAACCCACGACCTTTCTGGCCCGTGACCGGTAGCCTAGCCAACGTTTCTAGTCTTGGCCCGTTGCTAACCCCAGCCCACGACCTTTTTTGGCCCGTGACCGGTAGCCTAGCCAACGTCCCTAGTCCATCCCACCATCTAACACGGAACCAGGTCGGCTCTGATACCATTTGTAACGACCCAGCCCAAAGTACAACGTAATGGGCTAAGTCATTTCTTTAAAATGGGTACCCTGAAAGTTAAAGATCTATAGTCCATTCCCACTTATAAACAGGATCTTCAACCCAGTAGGTATTGGGATGTGGGACTAAATTGAGGGATCTCACAATCCACCCACCTTAGAAAATTTCGTCCCTTAAACAAGATCTTCTCCCAGTAGGTATTAGATGTAGGAATTTCGTCCCTTAAACAAGATCTTCTCCCAGTAGGTATTAGATGTAGGACTAAGTTGAGGGATCTCACAATCCACCCACCTTAGGAAATTTCGTCCCCGAAATGCCTATTCTTGGCCCGTTGCTAGCCCCAGCCCACGTCCTTTGTGGCCCGTGGACTGGTAGCCTAGCCAACGTCCTTCAGTCCATCCCACCATCTAACACGGAACCAGGTCGGCTCTGATACCATTTGTAACGACCCAGCCCAAAGTGCAATGTAATAGGCTAAGTCATTTCTTTAAAATGGGTACCCCGGAAGTTAAAAGATCTATAGTCCATTCTCACTTATAAACAGGATCTTCTCCTCGTAGGTATTAGATGTGGGACTAAGTTGAGGGATCTCACAATCCACCCACCTTAGGAAATTTCGTCCGCGAAATGCTCACAATCCACCCACCTTAGGAAATTTCGTCCGCGAAATGCTTATTCTTGGTCCGTTGCTAGCCCCAGTGTTCTAACCAACGTCCTTAGTCCATCCCACCATCTAACACGGAACCAGGTCGGCTCTGATACCATTTGTAACAACCCAGCCCAAAGTACAACGTAATGGGCTAAGTCATTTCTTTAAAATGGGTACCCCGGAAGTTAAAGATCTATAGTCCATTCCCACTTATAAACAAGATCTTCTCCCAGTAGGTATTAGATGCGGGACTAAGTTGAGGGATCTCACACTCAAGCTGTTATGAAAAAGAACCATTTAATATTTACTTTAGAGCAAACATCACTTAGCGCTCTTAAAATTACTAAAATCATCACCCCGCCCCTTGATCAAGTCCACTCATCACTTGGCCCCCCCTAAAAAAAACCTCACTTAACCGCCTTCTAACTAACACCGTTAGATGAAAACCGTTAAGTGATGACATGGTAGGTTTGCAACCGGTTAATGGGTGATGTGGTAGTGCCATATTATAAAATAAAATTAATTATTTTATAAAATAAAATAATATTGCAAATAAAATAAGATATATAATGATTAAATAAAATAAATTATTATTTTATTTATTTTTTCATCAAGGATATTTTAACTCACACGCGAGACGAAATATTATTATTCTTTTCACAAGTAGGTTAAAAATTAAACTTATAGAGGATAAGGTTAAATAAAATAAAATATTTAATTAGTATATCAATTTTTTATTTAAAATAATTTTTTTTATTTAATTTTACTGATTCTATTTTATAATGTGGCACCTCTACATCACCCATTAATCGGATCAAATCTGTCATGTCATCACTTACCGATTTTTGTCTAGCGCTGTTAATTTAGTGGGTGGTTAAGTGATGTTTTTTGAATGGAGGGGCCTAAGTGATGAGTAGACTTGGTCTAAGGGTGGGCTATGTGATTATTTGAGTAGTTCCAAGGGAGCTAAGTGATGTTTGCTCTTTACTTTAACATTATGTACTTTATTGATATGCATACATCAGATAAATGTCACAGTCTTGACTCATGCCGAGTGGCTATAAGATCTATGGATTGAGTAAGATGTGGGGGTTAATTCCCCATGGGAGCAATTTCACGGGTTGGTGTCGTGTGTGTGTGTGTGGTGTGCAACGATTAGGGATTGCGAGAAAACAAAGTCACACCTTTTTTAATCATTGAGAATATTGTGATTTATTGCTTGTAACATCTATATGCAGGTCAGTGTGGAATGCTGGTAGTGACTTCTTTCTACTTTCCACATGCTTTTAACATATAAGTGTGGGAAGAGGCATTGGTAATAGATTCAACCTGATGACCAATTGTTTTATTTTCTTATCTGCAGATGAAGCTTATAGAAGTGAGCTCATCCGAGCTTGACAACTTATGCAGAGAGATTCAAGATATGCTTTTTGAGCAGCAATGTCATCCAAGGAATATATTGGCGGACCTGGAGATCTGCATTGGTGGAAGTGATATGACCAGATTTGACAATGTGGCTGAGATCAGTTTGTCGCGGGAAATGATAATTGCTATTGGAAATTGGCTTGGAAACACAGAGCGTACTAGTAAGCTTACAGCTTGTGAATCCAGTTCTAGTGGCTTTTCAGGAGAACAATTGTCAGAACAACTCATGCGTGATGGTACTATTCTACTAACAAAAATACGACGATGTGTACTAATTCTATAATCTTACCTTGTCTCCTGCTCATGTTTATATTCAGGTGGCATTCCTGTGAGAATTTTTTCAGAATGGTGGTTAGCAGCAGAAAAATTCTCTATTATTGATTCATTTATTAATTCTTCATTTCCTGGCTCATCTTTCCAAGGCTTCAACGGAATGAGTCTAAAATATCAGGTATTATAATGTTTTTGCCTTTTACCATTGTAATCGTTGTGGGCAACCATATATGATTTTCACAATTTTCTTCTGGTTCGTCTTAGGGGCAACCTGGTGCACTCTGATTTTAATAGATAATTGATGGTGGCACTTGTATCAGTTTTTTTTAAAAAAAAAAAATTTCAAGTCAACTTTATGCATGAACACACGCCCACTCACATCACACCTAGATAGTAAAGTTAGACTTCTCAAACCAATAAGGGAGCAAGTACTTGCATCAGTTTTTTTTAAAAAAAATTAATTTTTGCAAAGCAACTTTATGCGTGCGCGCACATGCACACTCACATCACACCTAGTTAGTATAGTTAGACTTCTCAAACCACTAAGGGAGCAAGAGGGTGAGAGCCTGCCCATAGCAGGAATTAAACCCAAGTCCTGGGAAAGGAGGGTTTCCTCAACCAATGGGCCGAGCCCAAAGTTTGAGTGCATCTAATCTCATTATTATGGTTAATTTTTGTTATGTGTGGACCTATAGTTTCTGTTTTGTTTGAGTGCATCTAATCTCATTATTATACGCTATATTATGTCCTACGCTGTTATGCCACATGCAATTTTAAATAGATTTTACCAATTCTCGTTCATGCAGCATGCTTTGCATCTAAAGAGATCATCGCATATTTTTTTAGCTTTTCAATATTGAAAAGGTTTATTTCTTGGATTTCAGCTTCCATATGGAGACAGATCCTCGCTAGCTGACATATTTGGGCACTTGGAAAGGAACAGGTTTTGACTTTTTTACACTGATTTTAACTGATAGTTATTATTCTTAAATCAGAATAATTTTCACACTTCTGGTATGAAGCGGAGTAGAAACAATAAGTATCATATTTGAAAGGCTGAGATGGCTTAGCCTGTGTGCAACTTACGTGCAATGTTACATTACATGATAATTTAATGCATGAAAACTCTTTAGGTGGGTGCTGCTTTCTGATTTACGTAATCAATGGATTGTAATAAGAGCATTTTCTGTTGCAGGTGCATGATAGGAATAGCAGAGTATAGCATCAGTCAATCAACCTTAGAATCCATTTTTAATCACTTTGCAGCAGCGACCGTTAATAATAGTTGAGGAGAATTTTAGGAGACAATACAATCATTATTTTCACTCAGCATTAGTTTTTCCTGCAGCAAAAAGAAATCCATAGTGCATGTTGTAAATGTAAAATGATGTAATTTACTGTATAAATGTACTCTTTTTTGTGTCCAGTATGGCTAAGTGTGTGTGTGTGTGTACTTATTGTCTTAAAAGAAACTAGACACAAACGTTTGTTGCATCGGAAATTAAAACCTGTATTAGGTGTATTTTTATTAACCTCGTATAAAGAAACTTCGACTCCTGATTTTAAACCTTCATCTGGACTACTGTACTTTTGTGGGAGATATTAGTGTTTATGGTCTTCGCTTCACTCTCATAGTAACCACGGTTTCCTCACCTACTTTTATATGCGGGAAAGAAAAACTTCAGGGAACAGGGTGTATCTAATGAGGAAATAAAAACTTAAAATCTGTTGAAACATGGCGTTGTTGTACACGTGAGCTAATAATAGAGTTTTCTTTGTTATTATGGTACGATAACATAAAATGGATCATAGCTTGGGGAAAAAAAACTTAAAATGGATCATATACCACAAAGCTCATCCAACAAATGAGTCTGAAATCACTCTGTTCTAAAACCCGGGCTAATCATTATGGACTTGTGTTGCGATTTTGTTTGTACATTGCAATACTCTGCTCTGCATTTGAAACATGGCTATAGAAAATACTTTCCTTCGACGAATGTGTACCATTCTGTAGGGTCCCGACGGCTGGAACATTTATGATCTATCCAAGTTTGATGTTCATTGGAGAAGCTCTAGACTCCAACGAGCAGTGGGTCGGCGCAGAATTATTCATCGAGCAAACGGTATAAAGGCCAAGATTTGATGTTATTACACGAGTTATATTAAGGAATTCACCAGTGAAAACAAATCAGAGAACTCCAATTCAGCTTCACTTGGGAAAGGAAAAAAGAGGCATTGGAAGACATTTTACGTAGTGGCTACCACCGTAACCTCTCGTTATCAAAGTGAGCACAGAAGCCGGTATTTTTGAGACATGGGGATGAGGATGGTTCACCAAACACCTGTCATTGAATCTAGTCACCACCCTTTCAAGCCGGGGCAATGGCCGCTTCAAGTTTAAGTTTTCAACCTGGTGGGGGGGCATGGGCGTTGCTCTTCCTTCACGATTGGCTTTCACAGCGAAGCGTCCTCCACCCGGGAAACGGAACAACTCCAGCGGAGAGTGGGTTGAGGGGCGGCCAGGCTCTCAGACGGCAATTCGCCAAGGAAAATAACGAGTGGAGGCCACCACGTCGCCCACTTCGTTGATGAACTGCATCCGGTCGGCTATGGTGGAGTCGAACACCCTCTTCCCGGTGCTCTCCGCATAGCAAACGTAGTAACAACCCACGCAAGCTTGCGGCAGTGCCATCCCAATTCGCGTCTAACCGGCCATCATATTAATTAATCAATCAACAATATCAGCATAAATCAAAACTATATAGCTACATAATTACATATATATATATATATATACATCCTATTGCAAACCATCGTCATCATATATAATAGATAGATGAGCAACAAAATCATCTCAACTTTGAAGGGATTTATTATATAATAATAATTAATTAATAATAATAATAATGCAGGTAGAAGTGTGATTATTTATACCAGCAGGTATCCGATAAAGAAGGCAAGGAGGGAAACGGTGGCGGTGTGAGCTTTGTACTCGGCGAAGGTCCATGCGCCCGCGAGGATGACGCAGGCGGAGCCGCTGGCGACGCCGGTGAGGAACCAGAGGGCGGTCGTCATGTCCGATTCCACCACCGCCTCCATCCCCCTCCTCTCGAACAGGGCCGACGTACTCTCCGACGCCCTCAACAGCCCCGCCCCGTACGCCGCCACCTACATTATCCTTGCCCTCCACCATATCAGAAACTCTATTCTTTGTTAAGTCACCATTGATTGATTGATTGTTGATACTTGATAGGGTGGTGTGGAGGATAGAAGAAAACGTACATGGACCAAGGCCCAGCGGTTGCCGGATCGGAAGATGGACTCCATGAAGCGGAGGCAGCGCAGTTCCGACGCCCCCTCCATCAATTTCAACAACCGAGCGAGGATTCGGAGGGCGTCGACGGTGGGGAAGAAGACGGACGCCAGGGCGGCGGTGCCCAGGTTGCTGGTGATGGCTCTCTGGAAGCAGATGTTGGCATCGGATTGCATCCCCCGCAAGTAGTAGAGCGCGATCACCCTGCTCGTCGTCAAATTGGCCACGTTACGGGCGGCCGCCGCCGTCCAGGCCAAGCTAGCGACCAGGGCGATGACGACGAGCGGCGGGGCGTAGAAGTTGAGGGCGCCGATGACGGCCATGGACCAGAGGGAGACCCAAACGAAGCCGACGCCCATGATCCAGTAGATGGGAAGGTTCAAGTTGGGGAATTCGGGGACGGGGAGGACGGAGTTGGCGACGACGCGGGCGGTGAAGCCGACCCGGCGGTCGACCCACAGGGAGTAGAGGCCGTTGCCGACGGCGAAGAGGAGGAGGAAGACGCCGATGACGTCGGTCGCGGCCATGGAGAAGCAGAGCAGCGTGACGCCGGCGGCGAGGGAGAGGAGGCAGGTGCTCCAGAGGATGACGCGGACCATGAAGGCCGGCCATAGGCGGATGGCCTTTTGCCAAGCGAAAGCTAGGAGGATGGCAAAGGCAGCGGAGCCTTCGATCTGGGGGAGCCAGAACTGGAACAGGCGTATCTCCAGCTCCCTCCCAGCTTGGCCCCTTTGGAGCACTCCTTCCACCGCTTTGAAAACCAGGAAGCTCACCGCGGCTATGGCGCAGAGCAAGTGGAGAAGGAAGAGGGAGAGGGATACTCGATTGGTGTACGCCGTCGAATTGAGGGATGACAAATATCTCTGCCTTTTGCCGCCTGCTCATCATCATCATCATCATCATCATCATCTCATATTTCCTTCCTTGTAGTAATTACACAAGACCCAGAAAAACAAAACAAAGACACCAACTTCAAATTGCTTGAAACAATTCATTTGTGCTGGATTCGTATACCTCACCTGCTGCGTCTACTCCGACTTCTGATCCATTAGCCTGCTTCTGTCGATTCTCTTTGGAATCGGCAGCACCGGCTTCGACGTCTTTTTCTTGCTCGTGTTCCTGGGCTGCTGGGTCTGAAGCGGCCATGGAGATGGTGGGGCGAGGGAGGGAGCAGGTGTTGGTGCAGTGTTTCGTGGATATGCTTTGGCCACTCCTTTCCAGTCTTTTTCTTTCTCAACTCTCCTTCGTTCCCAAGTAAAGACACCGCTCTTCTATTTGTTTTCTTTCTCCTTCTTATCAATCCATCAATCGAAGTGGACCCAAGTCAAGTGACCTGATTCATCAGCTATTAAAGAGTTTATTGGCTCCTGCTGATACACAGTTCGCCTCTTAATAAAAATAAAAATTCTGAACTGAACTGGTATTGAAAATTTGTAAACATGTATCATGTATGTAGCTCTTGTCACCTATGGTTTGTGAACGAGTCACGTAAACATAAACATGTATTATGCTCCCACTTTTCAGCACCTACGCCACGTACAAAAGTCGTGGGGCATGCAATTGATCCCACCGCAACTCCAAGGAAAAGTTTATCTCAGACCAAAGTCAAAGTAGAGTTAGTTTTTTATTCCAAATTTTAATCTGGGTCCGTTGGAGATTTAATAAAAAAACCACCTGTGCTGTTATATGTCACCGGTAGACATTTACAGCCCTGGCCGACCGGGATCAGCAACGCCCAAGCCCGGCCAGGCAGGGCGGTATTGGCCATTGGCCATTTTTTTTATAAGAAAAAACACCGACTCAAAATCCACTAAGTCTGACCAGCCATGGTGATCTGAGTGCTCTACCACATGAGGTTGTAGAGCTAAATTTGTGACTGTGCTAGCAGATTTGGCCCCATCGAGCAAATCTTGTCGATGGGCAACTGGGTCGCGTCTGTCGTGGGTTGGCAAGGTTTTTTATTTTGTTATGTTTTTTTAAATAATTGATTTGGACTATCCTTTGAATTGGATAGTTCAAATTAAACTTTGTAATAGTCTCACTCAATTGTCTCTCTTTAATTTATCACTAAAAAACTACAACCAAAATAATGAGTTTGTCCTCATGTTTTGAATATACGGTCAAAATATACATAAGAATAGTGAGTTTATTTTTGCATTTTGGGATTATAAATAGTTGCCATCATGTTTTGAATTTATCGTTTATAATATGTCAAAATAATTTAAAAAATATTACTTATTATTATTTATAAATAAAAATAATGAATCTATATTTAACTTTAATAAATATTTGCTCTTAGAAATAATAAAAGTAATTTCAAATTTATGCTGAAAATAAGTAATAATTTTAATTGAGTAAGTATTATCAAGTGAAAATTTTTAATTTGAGTAATATTTTATTAGTTAAATGGAATTTATTATTTTAAAAAGATTTTAAATTCAGATAAAATTCTGCTCGATTTTTTTTGTCAATATATAATAAGAAATAAATAAATGAAAATCTATAAATTAAGTATGTACTATTAAGGAAAAAAATTTAATTTGAGTAATATGATTATAAATATATATGTAAAAATTTACTAATTTTTTAGAATTATAATTTGTGTTGAATTTGCCGGTAGAGACATCGTGAGGTTAAAAATCAACCGCGGTCGCGGGGAAATGGTTAAAAAAATTAGTGTTTTTTTAAGGGAGAATTTCTTGGTGTTATAATACAAGTAGACTGATAGTTAATTCTAAAAACAAGTGCCACAAGGACGTGTCGTCGAATTGCCTTTGAATCACATGCATACACTGTCAAGAAGTACAAGGGATTCGTCTTCTTGTTCGGCACATTCTCGACCTTCCATCTTTGGTGACAAATTGTCAAAAAGACAAAAACCATGGTCGGTATCTGCAGGTACGTGGATTTCCATTACGTGGATTTCCATTTAGGAGATTAAGCCTTTTCTTATCGACGGTGGATAGCAAAGGGATGCTGATTTCTGTATGAGCGAGCGCCTTCTTGGAAAGATCAGACGGTAAGAGGGGGGAAGGAGTAGATGATCAGGTTGATGGTTGGTGGAAGGTAACACTCATAATCAATCAATAATTCCCCTTTTATTTAGTCAAATAGATCTTCCTCCATCTTGCTGCCACAAGTCCACCACTTGTTTGTTTTGGAAAAAAATATAAAAATTTCCTACCCCTTGATAAATGGTTTGGAAAACCTTTTCTTCTGCCGAACGTAATATTGAACAAAGGGGGAAAAAATGCACTGTTTGGAGGGGAAAATGTTAAATTTTGGGCATATATATATATATACAAGTATATAATTATATCATAAATTATTAATAAGGTTTGGGCTTAAATTAAATTGATCTATAAAGTTAAAGTTAATGGGTCATGAATATTTAAGATAAATATGTGAAAATACCATATATTTAAGATAAGTATGGATAAATATGTATAGATATCGTTTTTATAATCTCTAATTTATGATGGAATTATGAAAGATAAGAATAAATGCAGTTATACGAATAAATACGGTTATGGTCCCGAATTTGCACCGTAATTTTTCTTTCTGATATCCTATCATCCAAAAACTTCGGTTTTGAAGAATAATTACTGAATCTGAAAGATTAAACTAGAAGAAATCAAAGAATTATTTTACTATTATAGATCTACGCTTCCGTTATTAAATTTATTTTCTTGATAATTTGATATGAAGAAGGTTTTATTGATGATAGTTTTATCATTTATATAATTTTGGTTAAAGTTTAAAATTTTTTTATTCTACATCAAAGTCATATTTTCTCCATAAATGAGAATTCCAAAGTATTCTTTTTCTTTTTGTTATTTATTTACATTTTTTGCTCTTATGTAGGGTTAAATTGCTGGTATAGAGTTTCCTAAAACCAATTACTTGCAAAGATAATATTCAAACATGTACATTCGTTCCATGATCCATGTATGTATGTGTGTATACCGTTTTGGGAAGAAAGGAGAAACATTCGTGGTCGTGGAGCAAACTTCCCCAACGGGTGGGGTTGGGTTATACAAGGCCGCTAGCTTCTCAGCAGCCAACATGTTAACGCTGTTAGCGCATATATCATCCATCGGCCTTATATAGTGGAGTGAACACCAGTTGGGCACATAGCAGGTTTCCTCCACCTTCGCATAATTACTATTAGGAGAGGACAGGACTTGCAGCAGACGTCTGTTGTATAGAGACGCCATCGAGCCTGACCGTTGATGATCAACGGTCAGCCTGATAGCGTCTGTAGCGTTTCTGAAAATTTTTCCTCTGTATAGTGTATTCACTGTTTCTCATCTTCCCCAACAACCATCCCTCCAACACCAACAATGAATTAACCGTTCCTTCCTTTGGAGATATGGGCAGCGTCGCTATAGGGCCGCCCATCCTCCCTCCTCCGACCTCCTCTTCATCACCATTCCTTGATTTTCCGCCGCTCTACGGTGTGGTGGTCGCCGCCGTCTTCTTCCTCGCACCGTTGTCGGCCGATTCGTGCCTCCGACCCCGCCGCCGCCGACCCGTCTCCTTCCTCCGCAGGTGGGTCAGTCCAACTTCCTACCTTGGCTATTCCCTCTTTTGTCTCGGTTCGCTGTTTCTTTTTCTCCACTTATTTCACCATTTCTCGAATCTTGACTTCCTTCTCTTCTCTCCCTCCCCCTTGTGGTTTTGTTTTGGTGGGGGAATATGTTGTTGCAGTTGGGAGCGGTGGAATTGAGAACTTGGTAATCATAGGCTCCGGCCCTGCTGGGTATACGTCGGCTACCTATGCCGCCTGTGCGAATTTGAAGCCGGTGGTGTTTGAAGGGTATCAGGTGGGTGGAGTCCCCGGTGGGCAATTGATGACCACCACCGAAGTTGAGAACTTTCCTGGCTTTCCTGATGGAATCACCGGTCCCGATCTCATGGACAGGTAGTATTTATTATCCATATTTATATGTAAAACGGAATTCATTTCTAACTCCAACATTTCATCTGGTCTGAGTAGATTCACAAAATTGTTTTGGCATCCATCTCTCTATTTCATCGGTTAGCAACTAATTGCTTCAATTCTTTAATATTCTTGATTCACTAGGATGCGACGCCAAGCGGAAAGGTGGGATGCAGAACTTTACCGAGAGGATGTGGAGCATGTTGATGTAAAAAGCAGCCCTTTTACTGTAAAGAGCAGTGACCGTGAGGTATTTCTTCAAGAAAAAGACGCACACATTTCTAACACGTCTCTTCATCATGCTCACAATCTTCTTTCTTTTTCAATTCTGTCGCAACGTCAGGTACGGTATCATAGTCTTATTCTAGCTACTAGGGCAACTGCCAAAAGACTTTGGTTACCACGAGAAGAGGAATTTTGGAGCAGAGGAATCAGTGCTTGTGCTATATGTGATGGAGCATCGCCCTTGTTCAAAGGCCAGGATCTTGCTGTCGTAGGAGGAGGTGACACTGCGACAGAGGAGGCATTGTATCTTACCAAATATGCTCGTCATGTAAACTTACTTGTACGGAAAGATCAGTTGCGGGCGTCAAAAGCAATGCACGATAGGCATGCTTATGACATTTTTTCTTTTACATAAAGCATGCTCTTCTTTTACACAAAACTAACAATTTACAGATTTTATTTTATGATCAGTTTTTAGCATTTAACGACTGATGGTTTGCAAAATGTCACTAGATGATACAAGGTACGGAGTGTAGATAACGTAGGATGCTAAGAAAGTTAGTTTGCATTTTCTAATATCAAGTTAGAAGAAGACTGCATTTGCATGTGAACAAGCAAAATTCTTGTCAATGAGTTTCTCAGTAAAAGATGTCTTGCTGCATTATCGCCTATGATACAATTATACATTTACAGATTATCTGGGACAGCTTAATATGGAGATTTTCGTCGACGACTTAAGCTGTACCTTGTGTTAATCCTTATGGTGAATGTTCCCCATAAGACAGGAATAACTTAAGCCCCCTAACTGAAAATCAGTGACCTTGAAAAAACAAGTGGTTGATCCATATAAATATTAAGTCACCCCTAAAAAGATTGCACGTACTATGCAATCTAAATGTAATTGTTGGTGTCATTCTCACTTCTCAGCTGCAGGTGGCTGGAACACAATCTATTTTAGAGGATAAACATTTTTCTTTCTGATATATTGTTTACTAGTGATAGTAGATGTTATGGGTGGGTCTCGGGTACATTTCAAAATGACTAGCCATTTTAAGAGACAACCAATCTCATATAGAACTCACCGCCCACTTTCAATCCCGATGTGGAACTAAGATCAGGTTCACTACAAACCTATGTCTCATATCATAGGCTTGTAACATTCCACTACGCTCTGCCTCACCGTCCCCGATACCCATTCTAGGCAGCTTCCACTCTGGTCCTGCAGGGTATTTTCGAGCCCCGGATAGCCCTCTCCTAGGTTGCCTTTTTCTATGTCGCTACCTCCCGGAAGCAACAAGTGGCAACATGGTTGGCTCTCATACCACATGTTGTAGGTCTTGGATGCATCTCAAACTAACCATTTTAAGAGACTTACAACCAAATTCATATAGTACTCACCACCCAATCTTAATCCAGGGGAACACTACAAACCATGTCCCATACCATGGGTTTGTAATAGTAGCCATGTTCAAATTTATTGTAGTTGTTCTTATATTCCTTTTTTCATTTGAATCATCTCTTTCTGGTCAAGAAAATATTAACACTGTATACTTGCTCAATTTTGTCCATTTATATGCTTTTGGTTTGGTTGATTCGTAGACTTGTATAACAAAGGAACAGATGACTATGCCTTTCATTATATATATTGAACCCTAATTTACGTTATGGTTAATCATATATGAAATAATCTTATAACATTAGCGGTTCTCTTAGAAAATGTAGTGGTTGATGTGTTGAAAGTAAATTTCAACTCTTGAATGTCTGTTTAACAGGTTACTTATGGCGACTGTTTCACAGAGTATTCAACAATCCAAATATCACGGTGCATTTCAATACTGAAGCCGTGGATGTTGTCAGCAATAACAAGGACCAGATGTCTGGGATCTCATTGAGAAAGGTCGACACAAGAGAGGAATTTGTACTTGAGGTGAAGGGCTTATTTTATGGTATTGGTCATTCTCCAAATAGCCAGTTGCTTAAAGGTCAGATTGAGCTTGATAATGCCGGCTATGTGGTAATGAAGGATGGGTCTGTAGAGACATCAAGACAAGGTGTTTTTGCTGCAGGAGATGTTCAGGTACAGCAGTCTCTGATCAAATGGATTTTTCTTGAAATTGATGTATGAATGTGTAGTAAAATGTTCTTTTTACTGTGATTCAGCATGCCATAAAATGGACGAATTAATGCCTTACCTTGGATCTTCTTTCTTGCCAGAGAATACGATTGAAATGAGGCATATCTATTACTTCATTGTGGTTTATTTTTATCTTTTATGTGAGAATAGGATCATGAGTGGAGGCAAGCTATAAGTGCAGCAGGATCTGGTTGTGTTGCTGCTTTATCTGTTGAGAGATACCTTGCAAGTAATGATCTTCTTGTTGAATTTCACCAGGTATGCATTTTATGAGTTTTACTTCTCTTACTGGTATTATCTCCAAATTTTTTCTACATTTATTATAGCATTACTTGTCCATATGAACCGGAACTTGATAATACATTTTTTTTATAAAGTAAAATTTCATTTCAAGAACCCCCAAAGAGGCAAAGAAATACTAAGGGGAAAAGGGCTTCAAAGTCCTCGTAGAGTTATATTCAAAAGTTTAGGAGGAAATCACAATGATCAATAATTTTTTATTTATAGTTTAAGACTTCCGAGGCAAGTTGTATTTGAGAAATAATAGATATAACCACCAAACCATGGTATATTTTGAGATCTTCAAATATTTTTTTATTTCGTTCGAACCAAATGGAAGAGATGTAAGTAGCGGAAAGGGATTTTAAGAGGAGACTTGCATGCTTATTTTGTAAACAAATGGTAAAAAGTTAATTTATCTCTTCATCGAAGGAGTTGACTTGATGGAGGATGTGACATTTTTAATGACTAGTTTCTAAACTTGTTTACTATAAGAGCACTCAAAGAATAAATGGTCTCTAACTTCCAACTTCCAGCTTTCAGGGATGCCTCACAAAGAGAGCATCTGTTGGTGAGATAAAGTCCTTTATTTTAAAGATTGTCTAGAGTTAAAGATCTCATTTGACATGACCAAGCAATGAATATATGCCGATTTTTTTGGTATTTAGACCAAATAAGAGGGTTTCATAACGCTCGTGGAGAATGAAGTCTCAAGATATTCCATCAGCTCTTGGGAAAAATTTTCTTGGAGAGGATGACCACTCTATGTTATTATCTACATGAGATAAGAAAGGAGTATTCTTATTTAAAAGGTTTAGAGTTTCTTTTGTGCTTGTAGTATTAGAGGTGAGGGCCCAAGAACTATGAATGATGGATTGAGATACACTGTGGGAGGTGTTTCCCCCAAGATTTGCAATTATTCAATGACTGAGTCTTTGGTTGAGGGGATAATCAGGGTCAAGCCAAATAGATGTGTTCCATGCGTGAGACTCACAATTTGTGCGCACAGTCTACATAGATCCACCATATAAATAAACTCCATGAATTCACTTCACCTACAAACTATTTTTATTTGTTAGCACTTGCTAAAACAACTTTGTTAGTCGAGCATTGTTGACCTCAGAAATTTCTCGGATACCATGTCCACCTTCTGATAAGGGCTTGTAAATCCACATTCAGCTAGCATTGTAGAAACCCCTGACATCAATGTTCCATCTCCACAAGAACGATGAGAACAATTTAATAATAATCTTTAGAACACGTTTTGGAAGTGTGAAGGTAGAGGTCCAATAGTGAGGCATGTCATTGAGGACAAATTTTAAGAGTTGGAAGCAGCTGACATAAGATAGTAAATATGATTTCCATCATTAGATCTTAGCTCTGATCTTATAAATGAGAAGAATACACATAAAATAAGAAAACTTCTTTGAACTAAGAGGCAGACTTAAATAACGAATAGGGAGCACTCCAATGTGATAGCTAAACAAACCATGATTATCTTCTTTACGGGCGCAAGCATGGGAGAAGAATATAACACTTTTCATAATATTTGTTTTTAACTCTTCGAAGGTGTCAAAATCATGCAAGAAAGATTTTATATGTTATATTGAAAGAGGAGAGTCTTCGAAGAAAACCAAGAGATCATTGGCAAATATTAAGTGAAGACATTGGGGAGCATTTCTTGTTTTATGAGGTATGATAAGACCTTATGATACCTTTGTTACAAAGAATGAAAAGGAGCGATGAAAAGGTGCAACCTTGTTGAAGACCACTTTTACTTTTAAAAAAATCAAAATTGCATCTATTTATCATAACACTAAAGGATGGAGTGGTGACACATTTAGAAATTCAATCAATCAAAGCATTGTTAAACCCCAAATTGCGAAGGACCAAAAATAGGAAATCATCCCACTGAGCTTTATCAAAAGTCTTTCTCAAATCAATATTAATACAAACCTTTTTGGCCCCATTGAGTGATAAAAATTCCTCATTAGTTCATGGGCTAATAATGTATTTTCATTTGTTAACCTCTCTTTCAAGAATGTTGACCAATTTAAGCTAATCAAATTAGGCAAAATAAAAGCAAACCGAGAAACCATAATTTTAGAGATATATTTATAGACGAAGTTGCAAAGAGAAATAGGCTTGAAGTGCTCAAAAGATCTAGCATCTGGTGTTTTTCGAGTGAGGGAAAGGAAGCAGTGATTTAGTATTCGAAGAAGTGCTTGATGATCAATATAAGGTCTTTACTAATTATATTCTAGAAGAAAATAATTTTTTTGATGAAACCGTCTGGGCCAGGAGGTTTATTATTTGGACCACTAAAGATAATAGCTTCAATTTTCCTGTTGCGAACCCCTCGAGTCAACATAGAATTTTGTTCATAAGTCAACTTGCGCCGAAAAGGAATAGATGAAGGAAGATCAGAAGATGAATGGTAAACAAATCTTCGAAGAACCTCTCGACTTCAATTCCAATGGCATGAGGATCAAAAAGTTTATTCCCATGTAGATCCACAATCTCATGAATATAATTTCTTAGGATGTGAGGCAACCGTGAAGTGAAAGAACCAAGAATTTCTATCTCCTTCTCTCAACCAATTTACTCTATATTTCTATTTGTAGAACTTTTCTTCAATGTCTTCTTCTTAAAGCAAATTGAGACGGGCGAATTTTTCCTTTTCAAGTAATGAGGTATTTGTAGCATCCATGGAGAGCACTTGCAGGGCATCTTGGAAGAACAATTAAACGTTGTTCAATCTCACGTTAACTTTGCCAAAAATTTCAATATTCTAAGTTTTTAAGTCACTTTAATACTTTGGAGCTTTTTAAAGAGAATGAATTGAGGATTTCCAACAATGTGGGCAGACCATGAAGCCTTGATTATGCCATCTTTAAGCCATACAGTAAAGAAGCGGAATGGTTTTGAACCAAAGGGTGAGCGGTCCTCGAGCTTAAAGAGAATAGGAAAATGATCGGAGGATCCAGGAAGGAGACAATTGATATACCCGTTGGGAAATTTCATTATCCGAAGATCATTATAAAGGCCTCTGTCAAGTTTCCTGTAAACAATAGTGTCATCAATATACATGTTACTCCACGTAAAATTAGAAATACAAGGAATATCAATGAGATCCACTGAAAAGTTGAAATTATTAATTTGCTCAAGATGTCAATGGAGAATATTAACACCTCCCAAATGCTCGCTATTACTTCTAATACAGTTGAAGTCGCCCATGAGGATCCAAGGAAGTTGAATAGAGGGTTTGGCATGTGAAAGACTTTGTCATAACTCTTGTCTCTGTTAGTATGAGTTTGAAATATAAACCATGGTAAAGTAAAAAATTAAAGTCATCCCAAAGGTTCAATACTCAACGGTGGATAAATTGATCATTCTTCTATAGCTTGAAGACTTTAAAATTGGAGGGTTTCACAAAACTAGAATGCGACTGGAGGGGTATGAAGAATAATTACGTTTAATTTGTTATCCTTTAATAAAACCTCTTTGGAGCTTACAAAAATTTTTTACTTTAATTTTTGTCTCACACAAACCAAAAAGGGCTATATTTTTGAATTGCTAAATTAGAAACATCCAACCTCTTTACTCGATGGGAGAAGTCGTGAGCATTCCAAGCTTCCGAATTAATCATAAAGAAAGAGGAAGTTTGTCCCCCTTGTTTTCAGCAACCACTTTGAATTTTATAACTCGAGTCGACTTTCTAGGGTTTTTTGAGTAGTCTTTCAACACTTTGAAAAATTTTATGGTTTTGGGCTAATTTGCAATGTACCACCACATTCTACCCATTTTGATTTTTGTAATCAAAGAGAGGAGCTGCAATCTCTTGTGGGCTTGGTTCAATGGAAATCTAAGCGCCACATTGTGGGTTTGGAGGGACAGTCTGAACTAGAGCAAGGTATATCATATTATAGGTAGAAATCAGAGAAGGTGAAGGAGAAAAAATATGCAATTTGATACTCTTGAACATGAAAATATTGATTATAACTTTCTTTGGTAAAGTATTACCCATTGTTTAAACTCTTGGAAACTAATGGCTTATAGATTGCTGATAAAAAATACGGGGAAAAACTTTCTTTTCTCGTTAATTAGTAACTTCAATTTGGTGAAACAATTGTTACATGCCAAGTTATTAAGTAGAGTGATATCATTCTGCATAGCAGCATGTTGCGCTACTACTTTAGCAGTCGGACATTTATGTTAAGTTGTTTCTCTTATCGTGGATTGGATTTACCATTTGAGGTTTTCTAAATATAAATGTCTCTACATCGTTCATTTGTGCTTTCAGACAAGGATGTACAAATGAACTGACATAACACTTTCGAAGCACAAGGGGCAGGTAAAATGGTTGAGCTTCTTAAGAACTCCAGAACTGGCTGCATATATTTATCCCTTATTGATGCTGTCTTGGTTCAGTATGCGCTACGAAAGTTGTACCACGAAAGTCCTAGACTTGTGTGCGTTCTTTATACCTCACCAACTTGTGGGCCATGCCAGACCTTGAAGCCTATTTTAAGCAAGGTACAGTTTCAAATTATTCATTACATAACATCAGAAAACTTCTTCAGTGGATTGAAAGGTTTTTTGTGCAACATTTTTTTATTCTTTTACGTGAATCACCATATATTGCAATTATTGCGTGAAATGGGTTTTCTTGTCTATGAAGAGAAAAATGTCAACGCGAGGAAGACTGGTGACAATGAAAAAATACAATTCCTTACCCTAACACTTAAGATAGAATTGAAACTTGTATATTTTCATAGAGCCAGTCTTTTGTGTTACACTGGTGATGGTGTCAATTATGGCAAATCTATTATCTTTGTCGTTGGGTTTGAACTTTTCATTTGCTTTGTGCTTTACTGGGGATCTCGGCAGTGTGGTCTATTTTGTTCTGACTGAAGTTGTGCCTCCTTTCAGGTCATAGTTGAATTTGATCAGAATGTTCATTTTGTTGAGATTGACATTGAGGAGGATCCAGAAGTAGCTGAAGCTGCAGGTATTATGGGAATACCTTGTGTGCAATTTTTCAAAAGTAAAGAAATGCTGAAGTAAGTAAATTTCTTTTTTGAGTTATCATTAGGCTTCATTATTATTTTTATTATTATTATTATTATTTTTTCAGTTTTTGCACTGTAGTTACCTAGATGAAAATTCCTGATAATAGTAAAAATTCAACCTGAAATCTAAGGTAATGGTAATTTTTTAAACCGACAGTGTACTTCCACTACTATTACCTTATAAAGTGTCCTCAAGTTGAAGAAGACTAAGTTTAGATGCTCGAGGGGGAGCCTTCACGCTGTTTCCGCTTACTATGCTGAGAATCTGTCACCCAAAAAGGAATTAGTTGTTAAGCGATATTTTCATCTTGGTTCAGTGTTTAGGAAAGTGACCAAACAAATAATTTTACACTGATGCTCGTCAGGCAGGATTAGTGCTGTGTAATTCACCACCATAAATCAAACTGAAATACGAACTGTGAATTAATGGCAACTGCTTGAGCTTTGACTGGAGTGGCATCCATGGGTGGGCAAGATAGAGATGAATTAAAATGGTGATTTACTTTGGCAAGATATTTAGCACAAGCTATTTATGTACATGTATCCTCGTGATATGCTGTTTTTTATTGTCTTCTCTCAAACTCTTTTATTAAGAACTTGAAATTTTTTTGGAGTTTTTCAACAAGCTGTTTGATTCTTATATCGGTACAAATTTTCAAAAATCTGGGCCTGAAATTACTGCTTGCTAATATATTATTTTCAATGTGAACAGGACTGTATCAGGTGTAAAAATGAAGAAAGAATATAGAGAATTCATAGAGACGAACAAATGAGGAGCAAATAAAGTTGCCTGTTTTCTAGTTCAGATCTATTCTGCTCTCGAGTGCTCATCAAATGAACTTCAGTTACGTTGTGAGCCCAAAATCGGCTAAATTGTACATCTAGTTTCATATGCGTGTCCAGCTGAGGGGAAAATTTTGATGCTCTGTACTACTTTAAAAGTTGGTTGGAACAAATTGCAAAACCAAATCGGCTAAATTCTTGCTGGGCTGATCTTGCGGTGAAAGAAATTATTTGTTTTGAATTGGGATTACTACAAATCCATTTACCTTAGCCAGCTAATTGTTTACATGCCTTGATTTGATCCTCAAATCACACTCTAGAGATCCCGCATAAGTAGAAATAAATACCCCCGTGAAACTCATTCTCACGTCTCTTCATGGCGGATTATCCTCCTTTAAACCACGCTAGGACGTCACTTGATGCCATAAACTTCGCATTTGAACAAGATGCAAGCTCCAAAATACAGCATCAGTTTAGATACAGGGCTAAGGCCATGCTTTGCATAATAAAGGAGAGATAGATATCAGTTTACAAATACCGGATGGACGATGCCTAATAAAAGTATTTCATGCAACGCCAGTAGTATTTAACTACATGACTCAAGCAGGTAGAATGGCATCGGTATGGAACAATTTTTCGAATTGCAGTTGATCCATTATCAGACCAAATCTTTCAGTAAAAATACTTGGAGTTGCATCTTCTACATTCTTAACAATGTTGATTGCATGAATTTGCATATACTTGTCCAGGTTGTGAATTATGCCATCTGTAAACCACGGAGAATCAAAAGAACAAAAGTGAACGAAGATACGAACACATTTAATGGCACTCCACCTGACATGACCGCCAAAAAGGTCATGAGATGGGTAATGAATTTCCGTATGCTTGTCCATGTTGTGAATTGTGCCATCTACGAGAATCAAAAGAACAAACGTGAATGAAGAAACGAACACATTTAATGCACTCCACCTGACATGACCGCCAAGGGCGTAAAGGAGTCGAGTAGAGCGGAATTGAGTTAGGTTATTTTTTAATTTAATATAATTTTTAACAAGTTTGTTCAAACTCTTTTGCGTGTTTGAAGAATTTTTAATATTATAGTTTACAATTTATGGTGTTTGAGTTTGGTTTGTAGTTCAGCTTATTTTATTTTCGAGTTGAACACACTCGTTGGTGAGCTTTAAACCGGTTCGATTATAAAATCAAAAGTACCTTATTTAAAAAATATAATTACTGTGGATTAAACCCAAGACTTTTAAGTCCTCAATTTAAAGACCTCTCATCTAAGTTATCCCACTACTTTATTATTATGTTGTATATAAATAAATATAATTAGTTATAATTAAACTTATTCTTTTGGTTGTATATATTAGTTGTATATAGCATTTGCATAGTTCACCTTATGTTATAGTTCTAACCTATATCTAACCAAAACAGAAATTTTATTTTGATGACTTATTACTTTGTTATAAAATAATGCTGTTATATGCATTAGTTAGCTGTGTCTGTGTGGTAATTAGGTAAATAGTAACTAATAGGACAAAAATAATGATAAACATACAATATTATTGTTTGTACATATTTATCCAAAAAATATTTATATTTATCTAGTTATATGGATAATATTTATCCAATTATGTGACAGTACTCAGCCACTTACGTAGATGATTTCTTGCATATTACAAGAGGATTGGTCATACGGTTCCAAAACTGCCGGAGAAAGAATTGCCAGAGGAAGAGGTAGACATTATTCTACAGCCGTTGGAGGAAATCTCTCAGTCAGGAGTTATCCCAATTCTATAAAAGCCGGGTGTTATTGCTTGAGCAGGGGGCTCAGACGCTAAAGGAAAAGAATTTTGCCAGACAGAAGAAAAGCCGAGGGAGGAGCCCCTCACCGGAGATGCTCCGGTGACCCTCGCCGACACCCAATCACTACCCCGTCACGACCATGAATCCTTACCAAGATTCAAACTTTCCACTTGCCAAAGCCACCAGTGAAGGAGTCGTGTTGCTTTGGAAGTGTTGCCGAGTGCTACCAAGATCACCACATCCCCGGAGTCCAGCCCCATTGTTGTTGTGCAGCCCTGCCGAAATCCTCATCGAGCCAAGAATTCCAGAAGAATTGTCGCTGATGCACGACCATCATAAAAACAGAGGAGAAGCAAGGAGTTGCTATCATCCAGACCAAAGCCGACAACAAAAACTGCTCTTTGCCGAAGCTACCGCAATGCTAATGCTGCCTCGCTGCAACAGATTTAAACCAAAAGAAGTTTTGTTTGTTTATAATTTTGCAGGGCTTGGATGAAGAGGACGTCTGTTGCTGCTTATCCCGCTTGGAGTTGCTGCTCTGTTCCTTGCCACCACCTTACTGTTGGATCGCCAGAAAAGATAGAGCCCTCCTCATCACCGTGAAGGAGTTCACTGCCGTCGTAGAGTAGCTACAAAGGATCACACAGAAGCTTGGGAGTCCACTGTCTAACCCCTTTCTCGTTGTTGATAGGAAAGGCGGAAAATAGAGCAGCGAAGGTCGGATTTTGCTAATTTTTTTCCGAGCAGTTCCAGTCATTCCCGGCCCTGTCGTGAGGTTCAGAGTGAATACGAAGAAGTGATCTACAAACCCAAACCGAGAGCCGCCTGAGTTCGTCACTGAGGTCGCCGGAAAAAACATCGGGAAGCGAGGAAGTTGCTGGCCAAAAGCAGAAAACAGAGCAGCGAAGGTCGGATTTCGCTAATT
Source organism: Piper betle (assembly GCA_033002965.1). NCBI lineage: Eukaryota > Viridiplantae > Streptophyta > Magnoliopsida > Piperales > Piperaceae > Piper > Piper betle. Next base: position 60,555 of record JAURVB010013627.1, on the reverse strand, counting down.
TTTCGACCAGCTCCGGTCGTTCCCGGCCCCGTCGTGAAGTTCAAAGTGAAGGTGGAGAAGTGATCTACAAACCCAAGCGAGAGCCGCCAAAGATCGTCGCTGAGGTTGCCGGAAAAATCGAGAAGTGACCAGCGTAGCACAAAATTGCAGAAAAGTGTCTAACTTTCTGGCATCCAACCGACTGACCAGAGCCGCCGCTGACCATCGGAGCACCGCCAAGATCTTCACCATTCTGTGATCTACAATTCTGGGCAATCTCCGCCACCATCAGCTGCCGGAAAAGCCGCCGCCGAAGCCACCAAAACCACCATTGCACCGCCGCTGCAGCCGGGTTGTTGGACCCGTTTACTGCTGACCGCATCTGCTTTTGTTGTGTCCGAGATCAAATCCTTCTTCCTAGTCCGCGCCGCGAAGCCAGACCGTGACCAGTTACGAAACCGCGACCCGGATTGGAGCTGGTGTACCGTACACCACCCGTAGACCGGTGCACGCAGAAAAAGGGAAGCCGACGCACGCCACCCGGTACGGTTCAGTTTTTATTTGTACTGAACCAACCCAAACTTGCCCGGTTCGGTCCATTAACACTCCGAAAATAATTTGAAGGCCTTCCCGACCTCGGATCAAGGTGAAACTTGGCATCCCACCATTTTTGGACGCTCTGGACGCAGTGGTGGGATTATTTTAAAGATTTAAAAAATGAAAAAAGACAAACCATGGCATTGGAGTCAAAGATCTCAGGCGAATTGATTTACAGGCGACCAAAATTCACTGTTTTGTGTAACTTGTAAAAATCAAAGGAGAAATAGTGGATTGTGAGTGCTAATCTCACCGTGGGATCCGACTTAGGGATTCAACTTGAACCCTCAGGAACCACGTAAAAAATTTCATGCTTATCATTTCATTTGTTTGTAATATTTTCTATTTCCATCGCACTATCTCTTTGCACGGCAAGGGCGCTTCGGTCCCACGGAACTTTCAAACCCGAATCACAAAAGAACCGATTCGAGGGGGCGGACGGTCCCGCGCCCCAAACAATTATATAAACTGAGTATTACTAATTTTTGCTTCCGTTAACTATTAATAAAATAATAAGTAGTAAGTCCTTGACAATTTGCATTAAATCTTTTTCAATTTGTAGTTAGTCCTTGGCAATTAGTAGTAAATAATACTAAGTATTTATTAGTAAGTAGTTTGTAAGTACATCAATTATTAAAATTATACCACTACCATGTAAATAGTTGTTCAGGGTATAAAATAATTAACTTATATAAAATCAAAATTTTCTTTCCAACACTATATAAATTCAATATGACCTCAATAATATTGATGAGCTGAGTCAAGCCGAGTCGAGCCAAGTATTTTTTCGAGTTTGAATACATCAAGTACGAGTTTCGAGCTTAAACTGAGCCGAACACTCCTTAGCTCAAGTTCTGTTCGTTGTTCAACGAGCTATCCATTTCGAGCCGAGTATTTTTTTTTAGAACAAAATTAACGAGGATAGAAGTTCAAACCAAATCGAGTCGAGCGTAAATACTCTTCGAGCCAGCTTGGCTTGTTTACGCCCCTACAAAAAAGTCATGAGATGGGTAGTCAAGATAATGATAATAAGGTTGAACGGCATTCGGAGGGAGACATGGAATGATAGAAAATTAGGTATAGTGAATTCAATTTGAAATGGATTCAGGGTGTGAATAGAATTGAACCCCTCACTAGCACAACTTAAAAGAAAGCAGAAGAAGCTATTAATTGGATTTATTTGCACGTGTACATGTTTTCTCAGAACCTCTAATAACTTATATCTAGTTTGATAGTTTATTTTATAAAGGGCGGCTTCAAGTTTTTATGAAAAGGAAAGGACTGAGAATTTCTCAAGGCAGCAAAATTTATATCTACCGAAGTAAATTAGTTTCATTGAATGAACCGCTCTGAAAATTTTAAAATGGACAAGAACAGGACATCTAAAAGAGAATTCATCAAAGAGAAGCCCAAAATCCTATGCTGTAATTATCATGCATTTAAATTTCTTACGCATTGGCACTGCTCAAATTAGGGCTATGTGGAACCTCCAAATTAGGCTTAAAGGATTAAGTTCGTTGATTAGAGCGATCACCTACAGCTGCAGTCTGATGCAAAAGCAATATGATTACTTGCTAAAAAACATACATATGCAGTCTTCCAGTCAAAGTAAACTAACAGCTAATAGACAGTTTCTAGTCAGCAAATTGAGTGATTTTATGCAGGAACAAAAGGAACCTTCCTTGGTAGCTCTTTTGTAAAACAATGTGTTACTCGTAAATGTTTCTTATTTCATATTAGTTGGGTTATATTAGTTCTTTTCCATTTTCTAGTAACATTAAGAAGTTACTTTGTACTAGAACTTTACCTTTAGTCCATATACATGGCTTCAAATCTTCATTGTGAACAGGTTTTGATTTGAATGAACTTCTCACTTGATTATCACTTTATTTTCTTTCATATTTGTGTCAATTTCATGCATTTTGCTAGTTTTCTTCCCCATAAAATATTTGTATAACTTCCCCGAAGCAATTTGTCATTAATTACGCTGTTTATCATCTGCTCTGTATTCTTTCTAACATTGTTTAGTTCACATAATCAAATCTATTGTGCCTCTTACATGTTTATTTGCTCGTGGACCATGTAGGAGTTCAACCCCAGCATGACTGAATATGGTTTAGGCAATGAATTTGACTTGACGGTTTTACTCTACAAATGATATGCTGTAAACTAAGAAGTCTGTTCGTCCCAAAAGTAGTGGCATAATCAATTAACCGTAGGGATTACTTCACAAAAACTAAAGCTGCAAGATAGAAGATCCATCAAAGAGTTAAGATATATTAAAGTTTTTATTTAACTCCAGCAACAATAAGATCATAAGCAGGGGGAAAGCCAATTGGCCCCACGATCCTTCATATGACGTCGGTCAGATGCAAAGAAATGAAGAAACACCGGACCATGAACCACCCTGAAAAACCTGGAAAATGTAACAGGGCAGAGCACTTGACGACTACCATAATACCACAAATTTCCAGTCAGTTGAAAGAAACGCATAAAGAAAGAAGATATGATTTTAATCTGACCCCATAAGAAAACCAGGTAACATGCTTCACCCAAATCAAGTCTTTTCTTTATAGAATTAACCATTAGCTTCTAGTGAAGTTGGCACCTGGTGAATTGATGATTGATAGGCAGTGATGGCCGAATGGCTTGATCAACATAGAGGCTTAGGGATGAAGGGAATGGACGAGCGGAACCAAATCCCATAAAAGACACCGAGCACTACTCCCTTTTCCCTTCATCTATTGCACAAAAACACGTCCAAGCCAAGATATGTCTATCAAAAACGGTGGACGAATGGTGGATGCAAACAGCACCCATGAAAAAAAAGAAGTCAATATATATATATATGGGGTAGGTGCATGCGCCGGAGCATTTTTGCAGCGCATAGCAGGGCCATTGGATCAAAATCCAATGGCCCCAAAACACACTCCCAATTACCCCCGCTTTTTTTTTTCTGGCCTTCCCCCGCCGGTTTCCGCTGCCCCCAGCCTGGCTTAGCCCGTGGCCCCACCCCCGCAGCCCCACCCGCAATCACAATCCCCCACCGCCCCCGCCCGCAACCACGGTAGCCCCCTGGCCGCCACCTTCCACCCTCACCCTCGCCCACAGCGTGGCCCCCTCACGCCCCCTGCCCGGACGCCACTCTTCCACCCCCCACAGCCCGATCGACGCCGCGCCCCTCGCCCCGCCCGCTCATGACAGCCCGCGCCGAGCCACCACCGCGCGTTTTCCAGCAAGCCCACCCACACCCGACACGGCGACCGCGTTGGCCAGCGGGCAACCGGCGGTGGGGTGGCACGGCAAAATGGAAGGGAGGGAAGAAATATGGGATGGTAGTTTCATCGAATCAAGTTTTTATTATGAAATAAATTTAAAAAATAAAATAATTTTGTAATAAAAACTCAACTCGATCCCGACTCGAGTTAATATTACGAAATAAATTTTTTAAAATAAAATAATTTTTAATAAAAACTTGACTTGATCCCAAATAATTTCGTAATAAAAACTTAACGCGGTCCCGACTCGAGTTAATATTACGAAATAAATTTTAAAAAGATAATTTCGTAATAAAAACTTAACTCGATCCAGCGAGGGATCGAGTCAAGTTTTTATTACTAAGTTATTTTAATTTTTTTTAAAAAATTATTTCATAATGAGTCGAGATCGAGTCATGTTTTTATTACAAAAATATTATTTTTTAAAAAAATTATTTTGTAATATTAACACGAGTCAGGATCGAGTCAAGTTTTTATTATGAAATAAATTTTAAAAAATAAAATAATTTCGGAATAAAAACTTGATTCAATCCCGATTCGAGTTAATATTACGAAATAAATTTTTAAAAAATAAAATAATTTCATAATAAAAACTTGATTAGATCCCACTCCCGATTGAGTTAAATTTTTATTACGAAATTATTTTATTTTTTAAAAAATTTATTTTTAGTATTAATTCAAGTCAGGATCGAGTCAAGTTTTTATTTTAAAAATATTTTATTTTTTTAAATTTATTTTATAATAAAAACTTTACTCGATCTCGACTCGAGTCACCCTCCCCTGTTTCTTCCCCTCCCCCTATTTTGTCGTGGCACCCCATCGCCGATGACCTCACTGCCGCCGCCTGCTGGCCAATGCGGTCGTCATGTCGGGCGTGGGTGGGCCTGCCAGAAAATGAGGTCGGTCGTGGGTGGGCCTACCGTGTTGGCAAGGCACAGGCAGTTGTGAGGGGGGGGGGGGTGGGGGGGGCGCGGAATCAGGGGTTCTTTCTTTACCATAGTCACTTTCCCTTTCATATGTTATCCTTGGTTTTGATTGCAAAACATTGATATTTCTTAGATAATGAAATTAATGATTTAGTTAGTTATTTTTACTATGTAATAAGAAACTTGTTATAATTTCTTCAAAATTATTAGGATTATTAACTTTGTCACTTAGATACATTATTAGCCTAATTTTATAACCTCATTAATATTTATTTAATTTTATTAAAAAAGTATTTCAATGTAATTTCATTTAAATTAATTTTTTAAACATATTAATAAAATTTAATATATCTATAACTATACTATTCAAATTAAAATCTATTACTTAATAATACATACTTATTTAGATTTACACATGTTTTTATTTATTTATTTATTATTAAAAAAACTTAAAGTATAATTCTAAATAAATTTCATTTAATTATTAATTTTTTTACTTATTAAATTTAAAGTTGTTTTTATTATACTTAATTAGACTCGTGTGACACATGAAATATTTATTACTTTTATTTAAAAATAATATAATAATATTTTTTGAAATTAATTTTACATATTCTTAATATATATTATTAATAAAGTTTAAATATATTGAGCACGTCACACGAGTCTTTGGCTAATTTTTATTATATATCACTAATCCCATGAGCTCATCTGAGCGATGTGCATTATAAATAATCTAATCAAATTATATGAATGATTAATAATATGCTTATATATTATATTTAATAGTAAAAATAATAAAATAATTATCTAGTTTGTAAGAAAAAGATATATAAATTAAGAAAAGACAAAAAATAGTATCATCAATAATTGGTATTATTATATCAGCCAAATCCAATGTTAGGATTATGTATTACAAAGATGATTAAATAATAAGGATAAATCATTAAACGGCTTATGTTTTGCTAACATAATTTGCTTAGAGCCATTGTGCACTTGTCCGAGTCAATGCCACCCGGTCATACATCGCGAATCCATTTAAAATGAACTTCGACTTTCTCCTTATTTGAAAGTGGCCTTTTATACACAAAATTAACGTACATCTCGTTTAGTTTGTGCTGTCGTTCAATGTGAGTCTTGTGAACCATTGTCTGTTGAAGTAGCAAAAATTGGTCTATACAACCAAACCCTCGTTCCCATTTGTGGAGAGATTTTTAAGGACCAAATGAAGTTCACAATCCATTGCTAATCTCTGCTACTTCGTCTCAATTTGAGCTAGAGATGGTCCTCAACCCAATGATATATGACACTTGGGCATATCCACTGTTGGAGAAATCGGCCGATTCCGTGCGGAATCGGCCGATTTAAATCGGATCGGCGTCGCGCCGATCCGATTTCGGGGCCGAATCGGGCGGCCCCGAATCGGCCCCGGAATCGGCCGAGTTCGGCCGATTCCGACCGATTTAAATCGGAATCGGAATCGGCCGATTTAAATCGGAATCGGTTTTTTTAGGAAATTACCAAAATACCCTAGGTATGATTTTTATTAAATTATTTAAGCATGGGTAAAATGGTAATTTGGATTTTAAAAACCTAAAATCAAACCCGCTCCCCTGACACCGCCGCCGCTCGTCCGCCCGCCGCCGCCCGGTTTCCGCCTCCGCCGTGCGGCCCCGACTCCGCGCTCGCCGCCGACCGGGCTGCCGACCTCGCCGCCGACCTCGCAACGTCGCCGCCCACCCGTGGCCGGACCGAATCGGGCACGCACGAATCGCCGCCGACTCCGCCGCCGGCTCCGGGCCGCCGACGGTTCGTCCGGCCGGGCTGCCGACATCCCGACATCGCCGCCGCGAGACTCGCCGCCGACCGGGCTGCCGGCGGCGGCGGGGGGTAAAAATCGCACGGTGGCATTCTTGTAATTAAAAGTTGACTCGAGTCTAACTCGAGTTAAAAATAATAATTAATTCGAAATAATTTAAAAAATCTTAAAAAATATTTAAAAATATCAAAAACTATAATACACAGAATAATATCAAAATAACATCAATACTTAATTTTAATATATTTATATTATAAATTGTCAAATTATTATATATAACTGATTAAATTAATTTGGACCGATTCAACTGAACCGATTCCTGGCCGATTCAGACCGATTCCGATTCCGATTCCGATTCACCGGAAAACCGATTCCGATTCCGATTCCGATTTATGCAACCATGGGCATATCCAATCGCCGGCCAAATTTCAATTCCTTGCTTTCGCCAATCCTTGTCACGAGGTCGCTTTCTGTAAGTTGTAATTGTGTCATGCTAACATCCTTGCAGACGCAAATTTATCTCCCTTTTCCATTGATTTTTCCGGTTTTGCATTGATCGCTCCCGTTTGCATTTATCTTCCATCCTCCTCAGTGTCTGTGATACGACTCCCACATATAATCATTGTATGTGTCTACATTGTCAACCGGAAGTGTCAGATATGAAATAATGTATCCAGCCACCAAAACTAACCAAGAAAAAGGTGCGAGTAAGAGTATATGGGAAAGTTAGAAAGACTGACTAAAACTACGTACCAAGTGGAAAGCGCACTTGAATGCATGCTTTGCCCAACTTGTGGCCGCAAAATTGTCATGGATGACAAGATTTTCCTTTTCAATCTCCGCAACTTGTGAAGATGATGTACAATTATTTAGTGCTTGTCGAGTCAAGCTTACCTACTATGAAGCACCGAGTGGCCTGTATCTGACGACAATGCATCTTCTTCTTTGGAGTACAATTTCAAAGCATTTGTGATATTGGTCTGTTGTAGACTCAATTGTTTGTCTTCAATTCATCCACAATCAACATCTGTGGTACATAAATAAAATAGAGATTAATTAAGAGACCATGTTTGACGCAAATATAATACGTACAAAGTTGACAAACCGTTGCATTGTATCACAACACGTCCGTCTGGGTATCCGCTGAGCCGAGAATGCGGAGCAGGGGAGTGATTAACAATATTGAATGCCAATTGTTTCGATTTGCAAAGTTTTTTATGGTATATTCATTAGCTAGGTAGACTTTTTGTATTAAATTAAACTAAGCGGTCTTGAGTTTTGGTATGTAGAAAAAAGTAGGACAGGCAAGCACATCCAATAAGGAATCCTCCATGGAAGCTGGCTTTAATCGCCGTGGAAAAGTGAAACACGGAGGAGACAATTGTTACAGACATGTAGGGTAAAGAAGGTTAAAGTTTTAAACTGCAGTTTCATCTCCACCATGTCATGTACAGTTGCCATTTTATCATCATAAACGACATTGATGATTGAACTACGTTTGTTTATATTGGCTCCTTCTTTAAATTAGAAGCCCACCGGACAAAATATATGGAACGAATTGAAAGGTTTTATTCCCCGAATCTTGTCCAAATTGAAGATTGATCCATTTATATTTCTAACGTTTACAGGGTAGATTATAGAAACAAATGTATCACTTTGCCAGCTGATGACGAGTTAACAATATTGTAATAAGGCTCTGGCTAGGCTGGGAGAAAAACCTCTACAAATGTAAAAACAATACATATATATATTATCGTTCAAAATTAACTAATATATATGATCGCAAAAATGACGGGGAAAAATCATTAATCAATATTTGAACCAGCTGCTAGCAGTCTAACAAAACTGTCACTAACGTGGAGTGGAACCAATATTGATCAATTTCTTTCCACCAAAACTGCAGTTTTTTAATACATGATGAGTCGTGAGAGTGACATATATTGGGACTTGTAAAATCAATTTAATTACTTTCGTTGAAAAAGCTCTCATTGTTAAGTATGCATTTAACCACATTGAACACATAAATATAGTGGGATCATTATTCGACTTTTGATGGCCGAGAAATTTTTGCTATGAATGAACCATATTAATTATTATGTGACCTGTCGAAATTTTTTGATTACTATGAATGGTAAATAGTACTTACTTTTAAATTAACATATAAAATTGAATATGAAACTCATGATAAGGTCAACGCTGAACATTACCACTCAAACTGCTTCAATTGGGGTATGTGACTTTGGATGAAAATTTTTCTTTCCGCATGAGAACTGATTAATGACATGAATGACATGACCATCCCTCCACTTGGAACTGATTAATATTCCTCCTTAGCGGGGAGAAGACTTTGCAGGCTTGCAGCCCCATATGAGCTAACTGCCCAAATCACATCCCCATAGTTGAGAAATGAATTAGTTGACAAATTTGGCAGGAGACTTGGAAAACGAACGATTCTTTTCTTTTGGTTTGGCAAGCCAACTATAGCATGTATGGCTTTGGTTGGGTCGCTTTTATTCCTATATGCTCTGTCGGGGATATGAGCATGCATTAATCATCCATGGAAGAACAGTTAGTCTTTTTATTAAAGGACAACATCTATCACCTTGTTAAAGCCTAGCAACATAATCCACTAATTATAGTTGAAGAACTAAGCAGCCTCATTTTAAACATCATCTCCAAAAGCCTCATTTTTAATGTCAAAAACCTTGTAATTAGTTATTCTAATTTTCCATGTCATTATATAGAGTCTTGATTGTTTGAGGTAGGGGCAAAAGATTTTTTTCTAAAGTTTGATCTCTAATTACAAGAACAATCTATACCTATTTTTTTCAAAAACATAAAAACCTTAAACCCCTCTTCCAATTGTGCCAACGGTTAGCTTGTCGGTCAAATTTGACCGTGGGTGACTATATTTGGCCGCTCACCTATTAAATCTGACTATGTTAAAAAAAAAGTTTTGCCTACAATCGGCAAGATCCGGCCACTGCTTTAAATTTGGGTAGTCAAGATTAGAGGGGGTAAAGGGGTGTTTTATTTTTAATTTTTCATCGAATATGTGCTATCTAAATTAAAATTAGGGGTGGAAAGCTCTATCTGCCTTGACTAATGGAAACTTTTCCCTTACATATAAGCCTGACTAAACTCTTGAAACAAGATATACATTATATCGGTACAGATATATTCATGGCACGCACGAGGAGCAAGTTGGTGCATACCCACCATCTTCCATCCTAATGTCCTCCTTATATATTAAAACTCTTTTTTTCATTGTAATGCACAGTTTAACAAATTAGCCGTTGGACTTCTGCATTATTACAATTAATAAATGAATTTCATTTAATTTTTTTCTAATTTCAACAGCTCTTAAAGCCCATCCGTGCGTCAACTCTGGCGGTCGGACGAAGTCAGCTCCTGTCCACATCCCCAAGTGAGCGCCGGACCGCTTTACCCGGAAAAAGAACCGAATAGGATCCGAAGATAGAGTACAACATGGTCGGGTCACTCGGGTGGTCGTCATTGACACAGTTTGGTTTGGGGCTTGTTCTTAAATAAGGAAGAGCTAGAACTGCAACCTCTCTCGGCCTGCCAAATGGTCGGCATGGCAGCAGATGTAGGCGGTGGAACCGGAGACTCCCACTCAACGCACATTCTATTGGTCCCTTCTTCCCCATCCCCGGGTTGGAAAAGCTCTACCACCCTTGCTCATGCCGTAGAGGACGAGGCTAATATCGCAACAGATGAGGTGAGCAAGGAACATCACGGCTCGGCATGGGTGCGGCGGCGGAGAAAGGGAGGTCGACGAAGCTACCATGACGGATTAGATGCGGCACAAAGATCAGGTGGGTCGGCGGTGGACGCTGCGGAGTTGAGGAGGATGTACAAGGAGCTGGGGGTGAAGGCCTGGGAGTCGACAGTGAGGAGGACGCAGGCGGCGGCGAGGAAGCGGGGCGCGGCCATTTTCTCCTCCATGTCGGTGGCGCACGCGGACGACGACGACGGCGCCGCCGCCGCCGCCGGGGAGGCGTACCATGCCGAGAAGCTGCTCCCCAACGGGGACTTCTATACCGGGGAGTGGGCAGGGGAGATGCCGCAGGGGTGGGGAAGTACCTTTGGACCGACGGTTGCATGTACGAGGGGGAGTGGGTGAAGGGGAAGACGACGGGGAAGGGCAAGTTCTCGTGGCCGTCGGGCGCCACCTACGAGGGCGAGTTCAAAAGCGGGTACATGGACGGGTACGGCACCTACACCAGCTCCACCGGTGACACCTACCGTGGTCAATGGGTTATGAACCTCAAGCAGGGGCAGGGCAGGAAGAGCTATTACAATGGGGATCACTACGAGGGGGAGTGGCGCGGCGGGGTCCAAGACGGCCACGGAAAGTACGTATGGAAGAACGGGAACGAGTACGAAGGGGGTGGCGCGGCGGCGCCATCTCCGGCAAAGGCTCCCTTCTATGGGCAAACGGCAACCGCTACGTCGGGTGCTGGGAGGGTGGTCTGCCCAACGGGGACGGCAGGTTCCTCTTCCCCGACGGCAGCTTCTACGTCGGCGTGTGGAGCAAGGACCCCAAGGAGCAGAATGGCACCTACTACACTAGCGGCGCCGCATGCCCGGCCGGCAACCCGAGTTGGAACCCGCAGCAGGTGTACAATGTGGATTTGAGTGACTGCCAAATCTGCCTGGGTGAGGAGGTCTCCATCTTACCTTCTCAGAAGACTCTGAGTTGGGACAGGGCGTGGCGGAGCCGGACACCGCCGAGGAAGAGCACCGTTGGTTGGGGAGGTCATCGGTCGGCGGCGACGAAAGGGCAAACTTGGGTTATGATCATGGATGCCCCGAGAGAGACGACGACGCGTTCACGGCACGGCCCTTTAACCCGAGAGGCCTGCCCAGGGAGAGGAAGAGGCAAGGACAGACCATTTCCAAGGCGCACAAGAACTACGAGCTCATGCTCAATTTGCAGCTCGGTATCCGGTAATTTATCACTTTCATCAACTAGAGTTTATTATAATAATATTTGGCAAAACAAGGAAATATTAGTTTCTTTTGATGTTCCTTGCGACTCAAACTCTCATGTCTTTCCAATCTAACTTTTGGAACACAACAATTTCGACCTGCAACCGGACAAATAATGCTCTGTTCTTTTTAGAAGAGAGAAACAATCGGAGTAATTAGACGTTGATAATTTGGCATACTTTCAAATCTTGCCATTATCGATTGCTGTCGTATGTACTCATCTCATTCTGGCCCCTTTGTTAATTGCCGTTGGTGCCAATCGCTTTGATTGAGAAAAAAGTGAGCGTGTGCAGCTTCTGTGCTTCTGATGAATTACGTGCTATTTCTTCTCGCTTATTACCAAAGGGAATGTTGTATGGTGCAGGCATTCTGTGGGAAGACCGGCACCGGCAACGTCTCTAGACCTCAAAGCGTCAGCTTTTGATCTTAAAGAAAAGTTATGGACCAAGTTCCCGCCAGAGGGAACCAAGCATACTCCACCTCACCAATCTTGTGATTTCAGATGGAAGGATTATTGCCCTGTAGTCTTTAGGTTTGTATTCTTGACCATGAGAAACTTGCAGATAATTTATCCCGTGTTAGCCACTATTATTCTAATTTGTTGGCGGTTTAAAGCTTGCGTCTACGATCAATTCTCATGTAGGACTCTTCGCAAGTTGTTCAAAGTTGACGCAGCGGATTACATGATATCGATTTGCGGCAATGATGCACTTCGGGAGCTATCATCCCCTGGGAAGAGTGGAAGCTTCTTCTACTTGACCAATGATGATAAGTACATGATAAAGACTATGAAGAAGTCTGAAGTTAAAGTAACCAAATTATATGTTGCTCCTTGCTCTTTATATGATATATCTACGACTTCATTCTTAATAATTAAGTATTTTGTTGACATGCTACAGGTCCTCTTGAAGATGCTTCCTGCTTATTACAATCACGTTAGAGCTTTTGAGAACACTTTGGTGACCAAATTCTTCGGCTTGCATTGTGTGAAATTGGGAGCTACACAAAAAAGGTGTGTAATTGTTGGGAGCGACCAACTAAAAGCAGTTTCCAAAGCAATTACTCGTTTTCACTGCTCATCCTTATTTTCTGTTTAATTTAATGATAGGTTCGTTTTGTCATCATGGGTAACTTGTTCTGCTCGGAGTACCCAATTCAAAGGCGGTTTGATTTAAAAGGTTCTTCCCATGGTCGAATTACCGATAAGCCAGCAACAGAGATCGATGAAAACACGACACTTAAAGATCTTGATCTCAATTTCATTTTCCGTTTGCAAAAAACATGGGTCCAGGAGATGCACAGGCACTACTAACTTTCACTACGTCTGTACATGCCTGGTGCATGCATTGCCATCCCAAAGTGACACTAGGATGATTTTTTTAAATATATTTTTTCGCAGGCAAGTGGATCGAGATTGCGAGTTTCTTGAGCAAGAGAGAATTATGGATTACAGCCTTTTGGTGGGTCTGCATTTCAGAGACTCATGCTCCACGGAGGATGAGGATGCTAGGACACCGGGCAACAGAACTCCTAGGGGTGATTGCTCGTTGGTCCCAATAATCAATCTCCTCGCTACCCTGAGGCTTATAGCTAACAAAATATGACCAATTTCTTGTAGGTCTTGAATCGTACGGCAGCGATAGCACTCCTCGTATCTCTATGACAGATATGGACCATCTTCTCAACGATCCCAGCAGGTAATGACCACGCTGGAAAATAAATATACTGATCTCATTTTGTAAATAAGATAAATGCATTGCAATGCGGAAGTTTGAAGTTGTAAATTCTGTGGGTGGTGTAGGTGGGCGACTATCAGGTTGGGCATCAATATGCCTGGAAGGGTTGAGCAAACAGTGAGGAGATACGATATTGGCGGCGAGGCGCAATTAGTTGGAGAGCCTACTGGGAATTTCTATGATGTGGTCCTCTACTTCGGCATAATAGATATACTCCAAGACTACGACATAAGCAAGAAGCTGGAACATGCATACAAGTCCATACACTACGATCCAACATCCATATCTGCTGTTGATCCCAGGCAGTATTCCAAACGGTTTCGTGATTTCATTTTTAAAGCTTTCACGGAAGATACCAACTGTGCATAATTCTAAGCACCCATAAGCTGCAAGCATACACACATTTGATTTTTTTAGTCGGAACTGCTGCTCCAATTAAGTCGATGCATGGAGTTCCGATAATCCTTTGATTCGACTAAGGTCGACATTTCTCCCTGTATAGCCCTACTGACATAGCATTCGGAGGACTTGAAAATGGCTCCCGATTAGTGGTCAAGGCGTTTGGAACACCTTTTGCCTCAACCAGCTTAGTGGGTACAGAAATATTTACATGTAAACTTAGTTGTAATTGTAATGTAATGATATAACACAAGGCTTCTGTGACGCGGCAATTTGTTGTTGGCCCAAAAGAGTGGTAAAAGAAGTGTGTACCCTGGGGTGTACGTATTGTGTATCCGCATTTATTTTTTGTATCAAAATCCTAGTGTACAGAGAAATCAAAATTGTTTATTATTTTTAAAACTCATGTTAAAATTGTTATTGTACGCATATTTTCACAGCTATTATTATATATACGTCGCCTATTCTTACCGCCGTGATTATGCATGACCAACGTTCGGTTTCTAATTCTATTCTCGTATGGGCACAAAAATTACTTAAGACCCATTGAAATTTTGGAAAGGTACAACTGACCCAATCTAATAAATTTGTAAGAAATTTATCTCTCAATAGTTGTTAATTAATAGGACCTTAGATTATTTAGCGGTTCATAGTTTGTTTATTCAAAGCTATCATAGTTTATATGTATCATATTATAAATTATCTACATTTATTTATATATTTTGTAAACATCTATTTTATTTGAGGACATTTGGGCTGTTTTAAAACTACTAAAAGATATTTATGAAAAAATTGAATTGGCCATAGTTCTACGTGAGTAGGAAGGCTCTCAATATTTATAAAAAATCACATATTGTTAATAAAGGGAGGAGAAAATTTTAAGAGAAAAAAAGGCTCGTATTTATTATTGCAAAGAAGTGAAAGAATGAATGAGACTTTATATACCCCGTTTCTCATATGAAGAAGTTTAGCCCCTGCTGCCTCGCCGCAATAAATCTACTTCAAAGGGGTGTTTACTTTTGCAGGGGTTGTTTATTATGTGTAGGCAAAATCGTGGCGGCAAAAACAAGAGAAGAAAAGAAGCAGGGGATGGAGAAGGTTGAAGGAGAAGGTTGAATTCCCTGTAGTGCTCACCTAAGTCATCCCTATCCATGAAGTTTAATCGATGTCCCCCGCTGTCTTTGCTGTGAAGCCTTGCCGAGAGAGAAATGTTCCTGATATGAAGGCGAAAGCCTTGTTGTTGCTGCCATGAAGTGGAGAGCCCTGCCGTCTTCCCACTGCTGCCGCAAGAGAGTTCATTAGAGACAAATTACTGCCGAGAATTCGTGCTAGACGTAGCCCCTTGGACGCCATCAAGTTGCTGTCACACTATAGTTTTCGTCTTTGCTTACCAAAGGGAGAGTCTCTCCGAAGGCTCACAGAAAAAGTGACCGCATTGAAGTTGGGCCTTACACCAAAGTTGTCTAGAGTTTGTTGTCATCGTCGGTAGACCGCCGCTGGAATACTAAGTCACCAGAGTCATCCTTGCCAACAACGAAAGAGAAGATAAAAATAGAGCAGAAAACTGCCATAGAGAGCTGATTTCACGTCTGTTTTTTGGTTAAGGCCGGCTGTCCACAACCCCCGCGGTGGTGTCCAATATGAAGCCCGTGAAGTGATATTTGGATCTGGGTGGAGTTTTACTAGAGTTCAAAGGCGCAGTCGTCGGAAAAAATCTGGAAGTTGCCCACCGGAGAGGGAGAAAACTAAGGGAAAATCGCTGCAGAGAGCTGATTTTGCGGCTGTTTTCCGGCCATCACCGGCCATTCTCAACGCCGCCGTAGTGTTCAAAGTGAAGCGGTTGAAGTGATCTTTGGTTCTAGGTGGAGTCCATCTGGAGTTCGACGCATTCGTCGCTGGGAAAAAATCACGAATATTGATCGGAGCAGGGAAAGAAGAGAGTAGCCTGTCATTGCTCTGTTTTGAGCCGCCAAGGAGAGACGCCGGAGTGTTGCTGTTCTGCCCAATTCAAATTTGAAGAGAGCCGAAACCGAGTAATTGCTGTTACTTTGTTGCCCTGCCCTTGCCGGAATTTGCGCTACCGAAATCTGTTGATGCCACCCAAGGTTGAACGCCACTAAACAGAGCATGGAAGAGGAGAAGTTTTGCCCTGCTGAGAAGTAGTTCGCCAAGGAGGTCGCTCACCCCTGTCCATTAGAGCCTGTCCGTCACGGGGTTGGAAGTCTTGCACCTTGCTACTGCACACGCCATCTTGTTGCTTTTTTCTGTTTGAGGAAGTCCAGCCGAAAAGACGCCAAGGAGATATGTTGTTGTCACTCTGAAGCGGCTCTGAAGTCATTCGTGTGGAGCCGGGGATTCAGAAATTGCAGCATCCTGGCCGTCACCAAGCCAAGGAGTCACGCCATCACCACCGGAGAAAGGAGAAAACATAGTACATTGAAGGCTTGTCGCTGCTATCTCCGGGCAAGGATCAATCATTGGCAGATTCATTGCAATTGTCGTGGGATTTCATTGTTAGAGAGAGGATCCAATGCTGGTATGCAACGGAGAAGAAAATTGAGATCTTTGGTGCCGCTTCGCTGCCCACAGGAGTTAAGGCATTGATCGCAACCAAAGTCCATGCCAAATAGTGCTGACTGAAATCTTTCGCCGGAGAAGAGCCCTTTGACCTTAGACCATGGAGCCTTAACGGAGGTTTTCTTGCTTTTTTGAGAAGGTTTCCACACTTTGCTAGCGCCACCCATCATCGCCGGAGGAGGAGTCCTGTATGCCGGTGATTCCTTGGAAAACAGAAGAAGAAGAAGAAGAAGAGATCGGGCGGAGAAGTGGGTTCGGGCCCACCAGCTTGCCCATTTCTTGTCCCTTGTTGAACGGAATGCAAGATCGGCAAGCTGTTGTCCGTTGAATTTGACCGTTACTGTATGCCCGGACGTTACTGTATGTTTCTTTGATGTTGTTTACCCTGCCAACCTGTTATACATGACCGCGTCCATAAGTATTGTTGGTAACCTGGCCCGTACTCGCCCGGTACAATGTAGACAAGTTCATTTGCAGACCAAGCCCAATTCATTTCGGACCAACTCAGCTGAGGATTTATTTCAAGCTATTTCTTTACCCTGATTGGGGTAACACTTAGTGTCTAACAGATTTTCTCTATTTCAGTCATTAAGCCAATTCTTCGTCAAAACATTACTGGGCCAATTATAAAGTCTTCAAGAAACAAATTATGTATGGATTTAAAAAGTTAAAATAATAAAAATTTAACTAAAATTTATAATTTGTAAAAAAATTAAAAGTTAGTGGATGTTAATATTAATCTTATCATAATTTGACTTAGAAATTTAAGTTAAATTTTAAAAAATTATATAAATTTTTTATATTTTATTTTTATCGTATTATCTTTTATAAAATATAGGCGCCACAATCTTAACAAGCTTTAAACCCAGATAAAAGACCCACTCAGCAGGGACGAATAATCCTGCACCTAAAAATATATATTAAAAAATAATAATGTGCCCCATCTAGGTTGTGGCACATTTTGTGAGTCCTTCACGACCGGAAAGGTGGGGCCGGCTAACATGTTTTTGTTTGGCTGCATCAACCGCCACAATGGGTGGGCAATGTTAACAGTCAATTACAAACGTCCCTCCGATACAAATCCAACGGCCAGGGCAGGCCCTTGGGTCCTGGCGGCGGACAGACAAGAGCGGCATAGACCGATGGCGGTGCACCGTTGTTATTGGGTCAAGAATCAGATCCCTTGGAGCATCTAAATCTTCTTTCCCCGACAAATCTAAGGAACCCTCTCGGGTCTCTCCTCCTACCCCCTCTTTCTCTTCTCCCCATATGTCTACGGCACCGTCGTCGATCCTCGATTCTTCGCCGTCGACCGTCGGTTGTCCTCGCATCTCTTCGTCAACGGATGCGCTGACCGTCCCCGCCGCTTCTGACAAGGTTCTCCCCAATTCTTTTTTTTTGGAATTTCTTTGAATTTCTTGATCTTGATTCATGATGTTGTTGTTGTTGTTGTTGTTATGGTTGTTGTTGGTAGGGCTCGGACGAGGAGAAGGAGGGCGGTGGGGGGTTGGACGACTGCCATGGCGTCTGTGCGATTTGTCTGGAGAAGATTCCTCTTGAGGAGACTGCGCTGGTTAAAGGTTGCGAGCACGCTTACTGGTTTGTCTTCGACGACGCTTTATGTGTTATATTGTCAAAACGCCATTTTTTTTCTGCTCTTTACGATTGACTATACCACTAAATTTTCGCTCGCTGCATGTGCTTTTTTCCCCTTTTGCCCCAATTTTAGCTTTTTGTGCAATCAGCTGTATGCCGGAACATTTTAGTTTTTTATTGCGGCCTCGCATATATGCTCTAATTTCTTACAACTGCTCCCCTTTTCCCTCTTCACATCTATTGAGTTTATTTACACCGTTAACTAATCACGATATTAAAAAAAATAGAAAACCGAAAATTAAAATTAAACGATCACTTCACTGTTTAGATGCCGATGTTATAGTTTATTATGATGGGGAGATCAAATTAGTGAAAGTGAGAAAGCTTCTGTTGCAATTTAGAAGGGTAATGCAGTTCATGAATCGGCTACTCTTGCTGTGTAGCTCCTATTTGTTCACTTTTGGGACCTTAGCTTTAATGACGTGGGCTATATGCTGACTGTAGAACATCATTAATATTTTATAGAACAAATATAAGAGACAGTGAAATCATAATGTCTTTGGCTTCCCATCTTCATTTTCAAAATGGATAATCTAAGACTTTATAGTATCTTAGAGCAAGTTTCGTAGTTACTACAGAAAGCATTTATTAGTTTTGAAATTGCTTGGCAGCATTGTGCGACTTTTTTTTCTTTTATTTTGGCAAACCTGGGTCAATCTGTTGTTCTGGACGTTCTAGTTTTAGTTGGTTAACTATTGAGTGTTACTGCTGGTATCACCTAGCTTTACCATATGTGAGATTGAATTCTCAGTAGGTTACTTTTGTCTCGGGGCATTTGGAGTATATGGCTTATGTTTGTCTGTGATATGTGGATGCAGTGTAACATGCATCTTAGTTTGGGCCACTTACAAGCAGAATCCTTGTTGCCCACAGTGCAAGAACCCTTTTGAGTTCCTCAACGTGCATAGGTCCCTTGATGGCCGGTATAATTCCATTCAATGGTTTTTTGAATTATTGTTCTGTTTGTTAATTAGCTGCTGAATCAAATAATTGATGTTTGTATAGCATTCATGATTACATGTTTGAGGAAAGTGTCTGTCTGCTACTGAGGGCTGCATGGTTTGTGCCTTTGCAAGTGGATACAAAGGACAATGTTTATGACGAAGATCATGACTACCTTCTGCCGCATGATATTGAAGAAGAAGAAGATGACCTGGAAGACACTTATTTTGTTAGCACGTCTAATGTCCGAATTGGGAACCGTAGGTGGGGAGACAATGGCTATGTTAGGGCCGGGCGCAAGCAAGCAAGACCAGTAAATCATGAATCTTTTCAGGAACCCGGGGCGTCCAGTTCTTCACGAAATCAGCAGCACAAGGGCAAAGAGGCTTCAAAAGATGGAAAGGGGAGGCGGGCAAAGAGGGCAATGAAGCGTGAAGCTGCTGATAAAGCCGCTGCAGCAAAGCATGAGCAGCACCTTCAGAGGTTAGGGCTCAAGTAGGTATTGTTTGGCTTTTACCGTATAAGAGCCAGCCGCAACTTGAGAATTCTTGTTCGTGGGCTCAAGTAGGTCTTTTATCTTGCCTGAAGTTTCATAAAAGATTGCTAACTATTGCAAACGACTTTCTAGTGCAAATCTTTGCACATCATTGTACAAT
Organism: Piper betle; assembly: GCA_033002965.1. Taxonomy (NCBI): domain Eukaryota; kingdom Viridiplantae; phylum Streptophyta; class Magnoliopsida; order Piperales; family Piperaceae; genus Piper; species Piper betle. The sequence continues at coordinate 40,974 of JAURVB010013627.1, read as the reverse complement.
TGGAATTATAGAATATGGTGTTTTAAAGATGGTGACAATTATTGATAGTGTTATAGAAATTACCATCTCAATATAAAAAATTATGATACTAATTGGGAATCAGCAACACAAATTAATCTTTTTGGGAGAAAGGTTGCTATCAGACTGTTGTCAAATTTATAAATTGCATTTTAAAGTAACAATTACCAATCAATGAAGAGGTTTATTTCGAGTTTTTTGTAGATGAAGATCAAAGGTTGTGGGCATTTATATCGTAAATTCCTGTGCATGATGTGGCGATTTGTTTCAGGCGACTAGACTACACATTTGTCTTGAAGACGTTAGATGTTGGGGAAAAATTTTGAACGCTGACAACAAATTGTATACAATGGGGATTGGAACAAAACAAGTAATAAGTATTATCTTTTGTTCAAATGTACATTTAAACCCATTTGAAGTTATATTGGGTGTATTAATGTGATCTTAAATTCACATTGGAATTATATTTAACCGATTAAATATTAATAAAAATAAATGTTCATAGTTACTAAATGAAAAGTATCCTAATACCTTGCCGAGGAAGTCATGGAAATGTGTGGGTCTATTCATTCCTTGACAACATAGAACAATCCATCTTTAAAAGCTTTCAAATCTTGTTAAAATGTATTTTAATTTCTATGGATTAAAACTTTTTAAAACTAATTAGAATAAACTTCTAACAAGACTTGAAAACTTTTTAAAAATGAATTGTTCCATGTTGTTTGAGGAACGAACCCACACACTTCGATGACTTCCTCCGCAAGGTATTAGGATACATTTTATTTAGTAACTATGAACATTTATTTTTATTATTATTTAATCGATTATATATAATTCCAATGTGAATTTAGGATCTAATTAATACACCCAACATAACCCTAGATAGGTTTAAATACACATTTCATCAAAAGATAATAGTTATTACTCGTTTTATTCCAATCCCCATTGTATACAATTTATTGTCGGCGTTAAAAATTTTTCCCGACATCTAACGTCTTCAAGACAAATGTGTAGTCTAGCCACCCGAAACAAATTGTGCATGTGCAGGAACTTACGATATAAATGCCCACAACCTTTGATCTTCATTTGCAAAAAAAACACTCGAAATAAACATTCTTCATGGATCGGTAATTGTAACATTAAAATGCCGCTTATAAATTTGCTTAAGCACTGAATTATACATGCCTTACTGACGACAGTCTGATAGCAACCTTTCTCCAAAAAAATTAGTGTGTTGCTGATTCCCAATTAGTGTCATGATTTTTTATATTGAGATGGCAATTTTTATAACAGTGTCAACAATTGCCACCATCTTTAAAGCACCATATTCTTTAATTCCAAGTGTAAAATGATATGCAAAGATTTGCACTAGAAAGTCGTTTGCAATAGTTAGCAATCTTTTACGAAACTTCAGGTAAGATAAAAGACCTATTTGAGCCCACAAACAGGAATCCTCAAGTTGCGGCGGCCTCTTACACGGTAAAAGCCAAACAATACCTACTTGAGCCCTAACCTCTGAAGGTGCTGCTCATGCTTTGCCGCAGTGGCTTTATCAGCAGCTTCACGCTTCATTGCCCTCTTTGCCCGCCTCCCCTTTCCATCTTTTAAAGCCTCTTTGCCCTTGTGCTGCTGATTTCGTGAAGAACTGGAGGCCCCGGGTTCCCGAAAAGGTTCATGATTTACTGGTCTTGCTTGCTTGTGCCCGGCCCTAACATAGCCGTTGTCTCCCCACCTACGGTTCCCAATTCGGACATTAGACGTGCTAACAAAATAAGTGTCTTCCAGGTCATCTTCTTCCTCTTCAATATCATGCGGTAAAAGGTAGTCATGATCTTCGTCATAAGCATTGTCCTTTGTATCCACTTGCAAAGGCGCAAACCATGCAGCCCTCAGCAGCAGACAGACACTTTCCTCAAACATGTAATCATGAATGCTATACAAACATCAATTATTTAATTCAGCAGCTAATTAACAAACAGAACAATAATTCAAAAAACCATTGAATGGAATTATACCGGCCATCAAGGGACCTATGCACGTTGAGGAACTCAAAAGGGTTCTTGCACTGTGGGCAACAAGGATTCTGCTTGTAAGTGGCCCAAACTAAGATGCATGTTACACTGCATCCACATATCACAGACAAACATAAGCCATATACTCCAAATGCCCCGAGACAAAAGTAACCTACTGAGAATTCAATCTCACATATGGTAAAGCTAGGTGATACCAGCAGTAACACTCAATAGTTAACCAACTAAAACTAGAACGTCCAGAACAACAGATTGACCCAGGTTTGCCAAAATAAAAAGAAAAAAAAGTCGCACAATGCTGCCAAGCAATTTCAAAACTAATAAATGCTTTCTGTAGTAACTACGAAACTTGCTCTAAGATACTATAAAGTCTTAGATTATCCATTTTGAAAATGAAGATGGGAAGCCAAAGACATTATGATTTCACTGTCTCTTATATTTGTTCTATAAAATATTAATGATGTTCTACAGTCAGCATATAGCCCACGTCATTAAAGCTAAGGTCCCAAAAGTGAACAAATAGGAGCTACACAGCAAGAGTAGCCGATTCATGAACTGCATTACCCTTCTAAATTGCAACAGAAGCTTTCTCACTTTCACTAATTTGATCTCCCCATCATAATAAACTATAACATCGGCATCTAAACAGTGAAGTGATCGTTTAATTTTAATTTTCGGTTTTCTATTTTTTTAATATCGTGATTAGTTAACGGTGTAAATAAACTCAATAGATGTGAAGAGGGAAAAGGGGAGCAGTTGTAAGAAATTAGAGCATATATGCGAGGCCGCAATAAAAAACTAAAATGTTCCGGCATACAGCTGATTGCACAAAAAGCTAAAATTGGGGCAAAAGGGGAAAAAAGCACATGCAGCGAGCGAAAATTTAGTGGTATAGTCAATCGTAAAGAGCAGAAAAAAAAGGCGTCTTTGACAATATAACACATAAAGCGTCGTCGAAGACAAACCAGTAAGCGTGCTCGCAACCTTTAACCAGCGCAGTCTCCTCAAGAGGAATCTTCTCCAGACAAATCGCACAGACGCCATGGCAGTCGTCCAACCCCCCACCGCTCTCCTTCTCCTCGTCCGAGCCCTACCAACAACAACCACAACAACAACAACAACAAATCATGAATCAAGATCAAGAAATTCAAAGAAATTCCAAAAAAAAAAAGAATTGGGGGGAACCTTGTCAGAAGCGGCGGGGATGGTCAGCGCATCCGTTGACGAAGAGATGCGAGGACAACCGACGGTCGACGGCGAAGAATCGAGGATCGACGACGGTGCCGTAGACATATGGGGAGAAGAGAAAGAGGGGGTAGGAGGAGAGACCCGAGAGGGTTCCTTAGATTTGTCGGGGAAAGAAGATTTAGATGCTCCAAGGGATCTGATTCTTGACCCAATAACAACGGTGCACCGCCATCGGTCTATGCCGCTCTTGTCTGTCTGCCGCCACGACCCATGGGCCTGCCCTGGCCGTTGGATTTGTATCGGAGGGACGTTTGTAACATCGCCCACCCATTGTGGCAGTTAATGCAAGCCGAAAAAAACCATGTTAGCTGGTCCCACCTTTCAGGAGCTGAAGGACCCACAAAATGTGCCACAACCTAGATGGGGCACATTATTATTTTTTAATATATATATATATATATAATAAGAAAACTAAAAATACAAAAATTACATTAAGTCAACTCTAAAAAGAAAACAAGAATTATTACAAAATAACTTTTTAAGCTGAATTCCCGGTAAAATTTTATTCTCAAAATTATTTTTTTTATTGATTGATTGATTTATTTATTTGATCTGGGTAGGGTTAACAAGCTTTTTAATTAACAAATAATTAATAAGCTTTATTATAGTAAAAATTTATCAAATAATTAACAAGCTTGTTAATTAGCTGGTCAAAATTTATAACCGTAAAAGATCTATGCTTGTAATCTGAGCAGGAAATACTTTGTACTATATTTATTAATTAGATGAATTATAGTACATCTAATAATCTTTCAAGAGTAAGCTGTTACTAACATGTGCCTCATGCATTATTTATTTATTTTCTCTTAAGGCAAGTGGTGACTCTGGAGGGGTGGACGCGGACGTTTGAATTATCGAATTTGACCAAATTTAATTGATCGAATTTAATCAAATAAAAAAATAGATATTTGGATATTTTTTTGTCCAACTAAATGACCGATTATCTAATATTTTATATTAATAACATAATATTTTTAATACTCGTAAAGTTAATATTATATTTTATAACAATTTTAAATTATAATGTATAGTAAAATTAATTAAATTTATCCATAAATTTGATATTATTTAATATCTAAAATAACTCGAAAAAAAAACCCAATCCCAATCACCAAAAAGTTTGATCAAGAGTTCTAAGAAGTACCCCTATCACCATATGAACAAAAACCGACAATGCAAAAATGGAGATGCACAAGAAGAAGACATAAAATTGGATGCAATTGCTCAAGAACCGTCTTTTTAATACTTTTTCCTCACCTTCCCACGAGAAAACTGAAAAAGCGGCAAAAATAAAGTAAAGGTTGAGACTTTGGGTAGCTGACAAAGAGAAAAACTTATAAAAATAAAAAATAAAAAAATTCGAAATTTCGATCACAAGTCCCGGGCAAAGAAGTTTAGGAAAAGAAACTACAAGACGCAAAAGTGGTTGAAACGTGGAGGAAGAATCAGGTTCTTCACCATAAGCTAAAGCCGGGACGATCCAAAAATCCCAACGTCAAAAAAACCGCCCCAAATCCAACTAAAGATCAAATACCAAGCAGCAGACTAAGAAGAAGAACAGTCCCTCAAAATCCAATCCAAACTCGTCAGAACCCACGTCAAAAACAAATTCACCAACTACCAAAAAAACCAAACCATGACACTAACAAAAAAAAAAAAACAGAAGCCACCGTACAATACCTAGTCACATCACACCTAACAAATTTCCCTAAATCAACAACAATGCTATTGAATCATTCAAAATCTATATAAAGATATATAAAAAACCTAATTATCCTTAAAAAAACCCCAACAATCATCAACATGTAAACAAATTTCAAATCAAAGCGTCAAACGCAAATACACAACATGTATAAACCCTAAACAAGGGGAACCAACCATCCTCCGAAGAAGGATTAGAAGGATTGTCTTGAAGTATCCATGCACTCAATGGTAGTGAAACTCACGAAGCCGAAGCCTTTCAGGTTCCTAGTGCTCTTGTACCTTGACACTACCAACCAGACCACCTCCCCGTATTGACAAAGTAATCCGACAACGCCTACTCCCTGGCCTCATCGGGAGGTTCCTCACGAACAGCTTTAGCTTCGCCTCAGCACGCATGGCGATGGAGGGTAAGCGGGCGCTGATGGAGGGGGTATTGAGGGGGTACACATGGAGTGTGCAGGGCGGCAGAGGGGGTACACAGGCAGCATGTAGGGCGGTGGAGGGGGTTTGCAGGCGGTCACAGGGGAGACGAGGGCTTTGTAAACAGTAATAGGTAAGCTATTTGATTTCGAACCGTCCACGGATACTATTTGGGCCTGATGGACAATTCGAATAATGATTCAGTTGGACAACTTTTATTTGACGAAATTTCGAATAGACACAAGCAATAAATTGTCCAATATCCGTCCGACCAATGCCCACCCCTATGGTTCAGCTAGTGTAGATAAAATAGTTTTCTTAAGACAAGTGGACCATTACACGGTAAGAAATATGCCACATGCTAAATAGTTTGGCAAATAAAATAGATGTTTACAAGATATATAAATAAATATAGATAATTTATAGTATGATATATATATATATATATATATATATATATATATATATATGAACTATGAATTACTATAGCTTTGAATAAACAAACTATGAACCGCTAAATAATCTAAGGTGTTATTAATTAACAATTATTGAGAGATATAAATTTCTTACAAATTTATTAGATTGAGTCAGTTCTACCTAGGGTTGCTAATTGAGCGAGTCAGCTCGTGAGCATTTAGCGTTCGGCTCGGTTTGACTCGACTCGAAACTCGACATTTAAATGCTAGACTCGAACTCCACTCGAACTCCACTCGAACTCGAACCTTACGAGCCGAGCTTGAGCAATGTCATGTTCGACTCGACTCGACTCGGTTATAACTCGAACTCGACTCGTGGTTCGACTCGAACCTCGACTCGTAGTTCGACTCGAACTCGACTCGATAAAATAATATAATAATATAGTCTTTATATTTTATTTTATTTATTTATTTATTTATTTATTTATATTTATATATATATATATATGAAATATAATAACAAAGAAGCAAGATAGTTGAGATGACAAGTATTCACCTTGATGACTTCAAGTTTTTTTAAGTGAGGCACTTTTGACGTTAACGAACGAACTGGCGAACAGAGCTCACAAAAATTAAACAGTTTAAGTATATTCGAGCTCGAGTCGAGCTCAAACACATAAAAGATATTCGAGTCGAACTCGAGCATGTATGTCCAAAACTCGTTCGATCTCGAGCCGAGTTCAAACACATGTTGAGCTCGGCTCACTCGCTCAATTAGCACCCCTAGTTCTACCTTTCCAAAATTTCAATGGGTCTTAAGTAATTTTTGTGCCCATACGTGAAAAGAATTAGAAACTGACCGTTGGTCATGCATAATCATGGCGGTAAGAATAAGCGGCGTGTATATAATAATAGCTGTGTAAATATGCCTACAATAACAATTTTAACATGAGTTCTAAAAATAATAAACAATTTTGATTTCTCTGTACACTAGGATTTTGATACAAAAAATAAATGCGGATACGCAATACGTTGTTAACAAAGTCTCTTTTTTCGAAGTACCAATTTTAGTTTTTTCAAAAAAATCGTTCAAAATCTAGTTTATTCAATGTTGAAGAGGTAAAATTTTGTGTAGTTGCACGTAGACATGGAAATCACGGCCGTGAAGCCAAATCAAGCAAAGGAAATTGGTCCACCCAAATATTTTAAAAAATAAAATTGGGAAAATTTGAATGAAAATAGATGGCGAATTGAGCGTAATTTTTTAGACTAGCCATGAGAATTCTGAGAAATTAGCTACAGTGAGACTGGTCGTCATAAATTAAAGTCTGTGTCTCGGATTGTTCAACTTCCGCTCATACAAACTGTGGAATCATGGGTGCCGAACACCGTGTGCAACCCGCACATGTAAAAGCAATTTGTTTTAAAAAAGCAATCACCCAAGATCTAAACCCAATATCATGCTAATAAATTAGAACAAATAGCCTAAATGGGCAAGTTTCTAACATGATCAATACAGTAAAAGTATCAAGAATCAAGTAGTCCTCTATTTTGTAATGGAAGAAATTAGAGATATTGCAACGAGCTAGCTGGGAATGGATTTTATAAATATTGAACGTATACGTACATTTTGGGGAAAGAATGAACAAATCCATCGCCATGAGTAAGCTGTCTAATTGGAAGAAGAAAACAAAAATGGGACAAGACAACTAGTCCGATCCACGTCTACGCAGTCATCTTCTCCGATCGCCAATCTAGGCCTAACAATCGGTATGGGGACAACTGCCTGGCACTCTTCATATTGATCTCGGTGATGGTCTCGAGCTTGGGAGACCAAACCTGCTCTTTTGATCCAACCAACATCGCATAATGCTTTTGCAACTCCGGCGTGCTACACAGAGAACTAGTGCTTCCTCCGTTAGTACTATCGACCCGGCCTTCTTGATCTTCTTCTTTAGCTCCGGCGATGATTCGCATGATAAACTCCGGCGACACCTTGACCAGCACTCTGCCGTTGGCCGCCTTCTCGTATTGAAATGGGTTGCCGCCGAAGTTGATAGGATTTGATCCTCTATGGTTGGAATGAGCTGCCGCAAGAGCAACGATGGACTTGGAGGACAAGACTTGACCTGCAAAGTGGTCGACGGGGAGGACGAAGTAGGTCTGGCCCCTGACCAGCTCGTCGTCGATGCCCAGCACCGGCACGGGGTGGCCGATGTAGAACGAGTCGGCGTGGCAAACAATCCGGTCGGGGAACTGGAACATGATCTCTCCGACCAGGCACTTCCCGGAGATCAACCTGGTGGTGCCCTCCCAGAAAACCAGCTTTGCGGAGGCGCCCGCGGCTCCCACATAGCAACAATAACATGGACTTATCGCATTACCCATGATGGAGCCTCACAATTAACCTTCAAAATGACGAATCTGATAATAATCTTTGATGAGTTTCGTTGGGAGAAATAATAAGATGCGTTGATGGGTGTTTGATTTATAAGGTTGGACCGGTACCAGCAAAGTGTTGATTTGGATGGGAGTTTGACCTCGTAATATTTTAATTAAGTGTAGCTTCGATCAATTTCAAACATGTGGCCATTCATAATTTATAGGTAATCATATACATAAATATGATAGCGTAGCGTGCGTGGCTCCGGGCTTGGGTGGGGGTCGGTGGTCAGCTTTACGCCCGCGATATTAGAACAGAAATTTGATGGGTTTGTAATATTTAAATGTGTAGCTATTATGGTTTAATTTGTGGGTTGCTGTTTTTATTTTTATGTACAGGTTATATTAATGTCATGCTCGTGTTATACTAAGTTATTGACTTCCTTCCATACCGCGAAAGAAAGAAGATTGTTCATTGATTATGAGCAAATTGTCTTTTTTGTTGTCTACATGCAAAAGTCTGTATTTTGTTATGCAATCGATCAATACGAATCAATGATTTATCGTCAGTATCGTGCATCAAACTGTCCATGAACCCATTGTCTGCAATTACTATCAAATTGGTTTGACTCTTTGTTTGATTAGCTGAATGATGGCGCGCAGTTATTGGATATGATAGAGTCAGGTCCATTGAAATTGAAGCGAGGCTTGCATGCGGACCTGTAAATTGTATGTATCGATTCATTGTAATCTGTAGGAAAAATCGATTCAACAACCACGGCGGAAATGTGCTATAGATAAATTATACATTGTATGTAGAGGGGGTGAGGGTGCATAAACTATAGCAAAATAGGCATGTGAAAGGCGTGGAAATATGCTTCGCCTAAACCCATACTCTATTCCTGATAATGATCATCAGAACTGGCTGAGTCTAACGATGACATTTCTTCATCTTCCTTATTAGTTTGACGAGGGGTTGGAATCCTGGAACGACCATGGGTATAGTACATAGACCAGACCGATCATACCATCTCGGACACATGTCACAAAACGCGTGGTTCGATCTCCCTCCCTCGACATGGGCACCTTTTTTTTATCAATCCTCGTAGTTTCCCTCTCTTTACGGATTTAGGTATGTTCTTGCTGCGGAGGAAATGGAGATGCAGTGGTGGAGGCTATCAAACTGGGCCTCTTTCCTACAACAATCTTTATGAACCGTCGAGCTCCTGTGGAAGGAATTAACAATAATATTTCATTTGATCATAGGGTGCATTTGTGAATTATTGATAGAGTTCGTCATGTTTGTAGTAAATATAATTTCGTGTCATATGGTGTCCTCGATCTGCTAATAGTTTAGCTCATAAATTGTCAATTTTGTGCGGTGTCACAAGCTAGGATGACCTTATGATGCCGTGTTTTGTAAATTACTTTCTCTTGTTCAAGTTAAATATGCTACTTGCGTGAGAAAAAAATAGATTTTTTTTACAAAAATGATTTTTTATAATATTAAATGGGTATGGAATTCTACACAATATTGAACATGGTGTAAAATTTTCAACAATAACATGACTATCCTAGGTTTTAAAATAATAGAAAATTTTAAAAAATAAACAAAAATTACTTTTAATTTATTTTTTAAACAAAAATTCAGGCCTGCCAATGCCCCCGGCCCACCCCTTCAAAAAATTAAATTTCATTTGTTTTTTCTTATTTTGAACCATTTTCAACTCAAGGGTAATTATGTCATTATTGAAAATTTTACACCGTGTTCAATTCGAATTCAATATATATTATATAAATTTTACATCCCAATCATAACTACAAGAAATTTTAAAAATTTTTTCCTAAAAACTTATCAAAATAAAAGGGCAAATAACCAATAAAAACACATACAGGGAAGCACCCTCGCCTACGTTCTGGGAGAACAATCGCTTTATTCACTATTTACAGAAAAAAATAATATAGGAGAAACAATCTGCATAATATCAGTCATTTTTTATAATTTGAAATACGTGAAAATAATTAAGGTATGGTTTGAAATAGTATATATATATATATGGAAAAATTTTAAATAGTCAACCGGATTTGAAATAGTACATTTGAATTCACCAAAAAAATAATATAAGATAAATATATTTTGTGTTTAAAATTATAATAATAATTACTTTGAAGTGAGTCTCTTATGGTTAATTTTAAGAAAAGAAAAGGCAAGACATTTCTATCGCTTATAAAATCTACTTAGGAAGTTAGAAGCATTGATTATTATTATGTACCGTTTAAATTTGGAACTAATTAAGATTAATTTGTATAAAAAAATACAGTGGTTGATGCTATTTTTTGTATATAAAATACTTTGGATAAAGCCAATTATAATAGGATTAACTATTTAATTTTTTTAGACTTTATTTCTCTTACATGATATAAACTAAAAGGATCCATATATAGAATTTTCTCTAATTATATTTATTGAATCAAACGTTCTAATGGCTTTAATGGCGCATCCGGGCTTTATATCAGAACAATCAAAGTACGAAAACGGGAAACCTCTTATTACTATGAAAGAGAAATTATATATAATGAAACCGGAGCCAAAAAGATAAATGAAAAAACATGTGTACCCACGCACGTCTCTAAGTATACATGTTATGTTTTTATAAGAAACTCAAAGTGCTTTTTATTTTCATTTTTTGGAACCAAATTAAGTGCTTTTTATTAATGTCGACCGTTGGAAACATGTGAAAACTCATGGTCAACTACGAAAAAGGAAGTTCTTAAACATGTCAATTGATTGCCCTTAACATCAACGCCTGCATGCATGTGATGTAGGAAAGAAAAAGAGATCATGCAGAAGAGAGGAGGAAGAAGAAGGTGGGAATTGATCATCATCTCTGATCTTTTTGGGCAGAAAGCTTTATAATTAATTAAACTTTGTTTTGTAGACACATTTTAATGCATGCATGTGAGATCCAATATCTATGTATGACTTATAACACATTATTAATGAGTCAATTACTAATATATTGATATGGAATCTTACCTTCTAAGGGTAAAATTTAGTGTAGTAATATATAAGGGTATATAATTTTTAGATTTTTAATTCTGGTTAAATATTTTTAATAAATAATTTAGTCCAGCAATTTACACGGATTGGGACCTTATAAATTCACTTGTGAGTGAAAATGATTTAACCAGTCACACATTGCACCTGTTGGATTGTTATAACTATAAGACTAATTAAAATCACTCTTCAAATTTTTACATAATTTTTTGCCCAACTGGTACAACACAGATTGCAAGCACAATACTTCTAGTTTATTCTTAATTTAAAGTGCGAATATTTCATTGTATCGATTGGGTCAAGATGCAAGCTGATATAGTGGGACATTAAAACTTATTAAATAAATCGTTTGATATCAATATGCCTGCTAGAATTTAGAGGACTATGAACCGGTCCGGCTGCTTGCCGCAGTAGTAGCTTGATCATATATTTAATTATGTAGATAAATGTTACTATGAGTTAGAATATCTTGGTAACGATTAAATCTCAATCATCATTGGATCAAACTTAAATAGTTAGATTAAGAAGATTTTTCTCCGTAATTTTAAGATTTAGTTATTTTAATTTGAAATTCTAAAGTAATTACATGAGGTTAACATAAATTGCGAAACTCAATTTTTTATATTTGATTGTCAATTTTTCATCAAAAAAATCAAATCGCCCGTAAGTTAATAGCTCAAAAAATATTATAGCTCCGAGCATCACAATGTATATATACATACAATATTCCAACTCCAACATGCTGAATTGATCGCATTCAAGTATGTAAGCTTTTAGAAGACTTGAACTACAGATTTTTCATTGTAAACAATTTTGATGTGCAAGTTTCAACGCCAATTGTTTGCAACTGATGCCTGATCGGCGGCCCAACTCGTTTACCCGCACATTTCAATTTCCGTGTTAGCGAGTGGCTGTAACAGTAAAATGAGCGATGTGCTACAAACCCATATTTTATAGAGGAAATGTTTGTGCCGTCATAAATATGACTTCCCAATTTTGTAAATTTAGTTGGTCTAACTAATCATTTGGGTTAAGAGAAGCAACTTTAACGGTTTCGTTCATAAACGAGCATGATGCAAATTATTATTCATTGAAAATAAATGATCATAGTTCTTCTCCATGCATTTTATATTGCCCCTGGGAGGATACAAACACTTGCCCTTTGGTCTTTACGGTCTCCGCAGCCTCATATATATTCAATTTTTGAGAGGTCAAAAGTCTAGAGGTAAGCGAATGGGAAAGTTTTTTTAGTAGCCCTTCTGTAAGCCGTCCACTAAAAAGGAGTGGTTTTTTTAAAATTCTTTAACAAATTACATTAGTTAGCTAATCCCCTATTATTGAAGGGCTCAAAAAAGACTCATTTCAAGGGTTTCAAAAAATGTTCTCCGAAAGATGCAAATGATTTTGATGCAAGGTCAAGGTTGTGTGTCTCTAAGACTGACATGGGCTCTGAACGAATTGATGGGCCAACACAAGTTTAAACGACCTCAACCGAGGAGAAATGATGCAGCGAGATTTTTTTAAAATGAGAAACTTCGTCTGAATTGTTAGAATTTAAGGACGGTCGATACGAAGATGGTCATTTAAGTTACTTTGACAAATTTATCACAATACCCTCATTTCTCACTCGTCCTTATAACCAGTGCACACAAAGTTTCTCATTATTTCTTATTTTTAAAGTTTCTCATTATATCATTTCTCTAAAATAAGACTACACAAATTAGCGCAGAGCTAAGAGAGATACAACGAAATCGAATAATCAAAACACCAGTTTTACATATATCAACTAGGAAAAAATATTATTGGCTCGATAAAGTGAATGCCTCTTTCTCAAAAAACTAACTGGAATATCATTTGGGTTTCATATATCAATTCAGAATTTCAGATATATATATATATATATATATATATATATATATATATATATACAATGACGCATCTACATTTGATCTTGAAGGTTGAGTGACTCAGTGTGACATGAGCAGAGGCTGTTATGGTTAACCTAACTAGCTCCTTTGAGATGACGAAGGTCGAGAAGTCACTGAAGTTACTTAACTCAACATGTTGTTTATGAGCAATAAACTGCGCACACATACACTGTCTACAACTTAATATGTGCTCAGCTATTTATCACTAGGCGCTCAGTTTCACTGTGACTGATTCTTGATAAAATTGATGATGTGGTTCTCCCCCAATTATTCATAATTTTTCATGTTAACATCGATCAATTATTTTTCTTTTTCTTTTCATAATAAGTCACAAGGATCAAGTATTCGCCAACGTACATTTCTCCATATTAATTGGTTAAATGGGGAAAAATAATAATAATGGAACCAGGGCCCATGCTATACATTTGCCTTTTTTGTCGGCTTGGAGTTGTTCTGGGCCAGTATTAATTTTGCAATAATAGTAGGCCCATCAGGGGTTTACTATCACCCCATTTCTTCCTCTTATGAAACCACGGATAAAGGATGTAAAAGCAAATAATTCAGTTGTTGCGATGATGATTTGCATCCATACGTTTGATTTCATGTAGACGCCATTTGGATTTCTTATAATTTATTTTTCTAAGATATTATATTTCTTATAATTTTTTTTCTAAAGATATTATGTTTCTTATAATAATTGATTCATTCACGGAAGAGGACTATTCTTAATAAACTGTCATTTTTTTACATTGTGGGTTTATTAATGTTAGAATAGTGAAAACGCGAGACAAATTACCCAGACTAACGATTGTTGTACACCTTAACTGGTGAAGCAGTATTATACATTCATCATTTATATCTTAAAGATGGCTATGGATTATTGCTGTCACATTTTCTACGACTAATTAAGATGGGCAACGACCCGAAGGCTTTCTTTGTTGATGAGCGAGAATTAACTAAACAAGTTTGTTTTGATGATGATTCTCAGCCTCTGTTTGTTTTTCATTTGTTCGCTATGACAAATCGAGGCATCAATTGTCTTGAAATTTCTGTACCTATCGGGTATCGGATCAGATCCAACTAATTAATTATGACGAAAACAGACACTCACATCTAGTCCAGCACTTGTCTACCCCAAATTGCAAATGACCTGCTAGTTTTTGAGAGAAGATTTTGCCGACAAGGTTTTCGACATCTAGAATCTGGATGGCAAGACCTAATCAGAAGAAGGGGAAAAAACCCTAAAAGGTGCTTTGCTTAAATCCAACACATCATTCACACCTCGAAAAAAGGCATCAAAATTGGTATGCATACGGTATATTCACATGCAAACAGCTACAAAACTCTGGTTTAAAATAACAATCATTAGTGTTCAAATCTCGGGCAGATCTGTAAACTTTGCTGTGTAGCAGTGGGAAAGAGGGAAAGAATTGAGCGGAAGAGGCAAATCACAAGACTGTCAAGCCGCTTAATCTTGGTCTCCGGCTTTCTCGAACATGGTCCTCGTCGGCTGCCTTTCTTTTATTGCTGGGTTGTTGCTGTTTTTCTCCTTGTTGCAGTTCTTGTTCTTGATGCTCCTGCTCTTGTAATGTCTGCGGTTTTTGGTGTAGCTCTGGTTGTTGCCGTCCTCTGTGCTTAGCCTTCAATATATGCGGTCTGAACCTGCTTATATCAAAACGTCTTACTGGTTTTAGCAAGAACTCCTCGGCTCCTTCTGCCAAACACCTGCAAGTATCATCTTTTGATTCTCAACGAGGGTAACATAAATGTAAAAAACATGAATACTCCGTCAGCTTTGTAACCTCCCATACCTGTCAATTCTCGAAGGAACATTCTCGGATGACATGATCACAACAGGTACATCTCTGAAAGATGAGGATTCCTGTTAAGGAGAAGAGAGAAAAGAAAGTGTTGGCTCTGTTTTTTCTTAGATATATAAGATACAAGGAGTAAATTCTGGTAAAAAAAAGGCTCAAAACAGACCTTAACGCGTTTGAGAAGATCATAGCCAGTCATACCAGGCATGCAGTAGTCGGTTATGATTAAATTAACTTCCACAACCTACATCAACATGCATATTGATTTAGTAAGAAACAGACCCATCTTCCACAATACAATCTTGAGTGGCCTAACAAGCTGATCAGGAGATATGATTTAAATTGTAGAAGTCTAAGTAAATTACATGGTGATCTGGGGACAGTGGGAATGGGTCTTCAATTTCCTGATCACTCTGCAGTCCCAGAAACTTCAAAGCTTTGCTTCCAGAGTCCACTACAGTAACTACAAAACCAATCCCCAAAAAACAAACATCATCAACAACTAGAAGATAAAATAACAACACATAGGATATCCTCCAACTCAATTAACTCGCCGGTACCGTGGAAAGAAGAGCTTTTGAGAAGTTTCTCAATGACCTTCCGATCAATCAAATTGTCGTCCACCGCCAACACATGGAAATGGGTCTCAGAATCTACTGCCATTGAAGCGCCAGAGAGAAGTACTGGAAGAGAGGCAGAGGCGCATAGAAGAAAAGAAGAGGAAGAGAAAATGGTGGGATTAAAAGCATGTGGCACCGCAAGTTCGAAATGAACCTAATACAAATAAAACAAGATCCGACGGCACGTCATCTAAAATCTGCCCAACTTTTTGTGGGATGATATCTGAACTGTAAGGGAAGCAATCTAGAAAATTAAATTAAATATAATAAATTTTAAAAAATCAAATAGAACTACTAGATATTTCAATAAAATATAACTCCTCTAGTTCACAAGAGATGGTTCGGTAATTATTAAGATTATTAATTGAGCTGAGTTGGATCGTGAATATTTAACATTTGAATCATTTTGATTTGACTCGAAATACGATATTTAAATATTTGACTCGAACTTGAATCTTACAAGCCAATCTTAAAGTAAGTGTCGTGTTCGACTCGATCGACTCGACTCGGTTATAACTTGTACACGACTCGAACTCAATAAAATAATATAATAATATAGTTTTTATATTATATTATATATATATATATACAATATAATAACAAAGAAACAAGATAGTTTAGATGATAAGTATTCACCTTGATAACTTTAAGGTGGTAGGTTCAAATTACATTGACCTTTTTAATTGAGCTCGTTTCGAGTTACGAACGAGTTGGGTGAATGAGTTCACAAAAATTAAACAGTTTAAGTATATTTGAATTCGACCGTATTAAGCTCGGCTCGCTCGCTCAATTAATATCCCTAATGATTATTAATATATAAATTTAACCATTCAAATTATATAATTATATTTTCCTTAATTTTGACAAATTTATTTTTATTATTTAACTGTCTTTATCGTGTAATAACTAATATTAAATGCAATTAATACAAAACACCACTTATTAATGATACTAATTTTTATAACTCTCATCATTTAACGCAGAAATATCAATTGTCACTAATATTAATTTATATGTTAAATTCCTAAATCTCAAAAGACACCAACTCTTCTCAAATTTATGACATATGAGTTCTATGTGGCGATTGAATAAAAAATACGTTTTTTTTATCTTAAATTTTCTTTGTTAATTAAAAATAAAACTTTGGTCCCCCCGGCAACAGTTAAATAAAGAAAGAGACTGGAAGGTCAAGCTCCTTGTAGACTCCTAAATAGGTATGGAGCTTGTTTATTTATTTTTATTTATAACACGAAAAAAGAGTAGAGGGAGGGGCGGATGGCGGCGAAGCCGGCTTGGATTGGCTCGGCTGCCACCACGTGTGGGTCTCGTAGGGGATTATAATATTTTGTATGAGAGACAACGAGAGTGGGGGACCCTACAAATCCCGAAAGTAGATTTGGTGACGTCAAACCTTGTCCACCCCTTTTCACATTTGTGTCTGAAATCGCCTCCTCTTTACCTTTCATCTCTTCTTTTTTTTAAGCTAGAGCTGGCTGCCAGTGACACTCGGGAGCAGGTGTCCGGTGAATGAATGGGTTTTTGAACCTGTTCCCGTGCATGAATTTTTTAAGACTCTGTTCCTTCATTCGTTCATTCCTTCTTTCCTTCAAAGACATAAATGATGGTAAATGAGGACAAAGTGGTGGTCGGGTCACAACATAAGACGGATTTATCAGTTTGTGGCCCGACAGCCGGCAGGCCCGATCGGCGCCGCTTTCGTATCTTTCTCAGACAACCGACCCGCCATGGTTGTTTCCTTCCCTTTTTTATGCCAGCCCTGCTCGCCCAGGCATTGGCCACCTCGAGAGGGACCGGTCCATATTCATGTTAAAGACTTCCTCCTAACTTTCATCTATGCTTAGCAAGCTACTCATCAATAATTAACGTCCGGATTGTGTTAATTATAAGGTTAACATCTTGTTTGTTATACGTGAATGTAGTGTTTGTTGCAAGCCATCAATCAACGGTGTGTTCAAGATCGGCTGCCAATTAATGGTGTGTCAAAAGATGGCTCACAAATTCGGTAACAGTCGGTGGCCCACCACAGATTGGTAAGTTTCCCATCTCACATCATTATTGATTGAGCCCAAAGATTCGCTTCCCATCGTATCCTGGAAAATTGACATCCACTCAGGTAGATCGGATCGCTAACAATCCCAAAAGCAGCGCTTGACACATGACTTGCAATGTCACGGGTACGTTTTTTCTTTTATATAAATTTATCTTCACAATGTTTACCCTTTCATCCATCATCAACACTTAAAGATTATAATACTAATTTTCATTTATGCATTCTCCCTGACCAAAAAATAATCCACCCATTTCAATGTCAATTCGGATTACCAATTCCTTCAAATATATTCGTCGACAAATAAATGTTTGAAGCAGCTTGTTAGATATTATTATAGCACAAGTTGACATTGTTATATATAATCGGATGCACTCGTTGTTGAGAAAATAAATGTTGCTTATCTTTTTTGGATAGAGTAGTTATGTTATGGCGGGCTAATCAATGGCGTTGCTAATTTATGGCTTGGCAACTTACTCAAGGAACAGTGTGGCCGGCACATAGACAAGTTATTCCCTGGAGGACCCGACCCCGGCTCCCCAATGTATGAATGAATGCAAACCGTCCAGGCTGTAAGGTAATGGATAATGGCGATCACTGATACATAGGACCGGGCAATGTTGTATTGTACGCAATAACATGATAAGCTCATCCACCTCAAACGTCACTCCCATTTTTAACGGTACAAATTGGAAGTTAACCTGGCTGATGCCAAACATACACACACACACAAATTTATAAATATCCATTTTAATAAGAAACTCAAACAATTAAACTTTTAAAATGATATTTTATTTAGACCTACAATGTCAGTTATCTAAAAGATTATTTAAATTAATGAGGCTTTTCTACCATTTAATTCAAAAGCTAATATTTTTTCCCCACAGCATAGCTAATAGTTTTTGAAGTTGTTTCCAATTGCATTATCGTTGCTGACAGTTGACAAGAAAGGGGTGGACTGGTGTGGGAACCATCCACCAACCAACCATGATCGATCTTTAATGTGGATTCCCTGCACTAGCAATCTAGCACCTTTAATTTGCTAAACTCTCCAAGCCTCCGAGTCAGTTGAATCCCGCTCAGCCTTATGACAAATTTAATTGACTCGGACCTTAACCGAGTTGAGTTAACTAGGCACCAAGTCATAAGACTCATCACCGAGTTTTCAATTAAATACGATCGAACACTATTAATTAAGCCCGACCCGACTCCTATTTGTATCGCACGTACAATGAGAGCAGCCAAATTCAAATCGACTCCTCGTAATATGATTTATGTGGCAGCAAAATATAGATAGGCCAAGTTCTGCAAACCAATCAACTTGTACATGAGTGTCAGATTTTACCTTCTAATAATTTGCTTTCTGGGTCTCGTCATGTCGCTCAATTAAAATTCTTCAAAGTTTATTTAACTCCAATTGCAATAGACTTTGGCCTGATTGGGATGACAAATAGATCAAACCAGAAGCATTTTAGCCAAAAATTAAAATCACATACATGGTGTCTACGTATGGTCATTCTGCGGACACAATGTTAATCTCAATCTTCTCCATGATTCTCCTTTTCCAACATTGTATACTGCAATAGTTTCATTGACAGTTGACTGGACCTTAGGGAAAACTACCACAACTGTCTTGTATTTCAAAAGATGAGAATCAAATCGAATAAGAAGTCACATTAATTATGAAGCCGAAGAAGAATGCTTATATACACTGTAAATAAAGAATAAAGATGGCGAATGTACTTAAGAACAGTGATAATATGTCCAGAGCATGATACTGTAACACATAAAAGACAAACGCAGTATATTTAGTTGCTAGCATAATCATGTATTATACCTTTGGATGCCATGACATGCCCAGAAGGGAAAGCCTGCACCGCTGGTAGTGGGATTAGAAAAGAAGAGAATGCCAAGGAATCTTCTTCTTTATTAGTCCATCAAACATAAGTAGCAAGTAACCCTGTTCTGGTTTCAGGGTTTAAACTATAGAAAGTTTGTGTGGAAAATAAGGAAAGATATCGCACTGTGGGATTTGCAGGCCCCCCAGGAAATTGTCTAATTCAACTTTAGACGACCTTACAACTTCCATTAGGATCAGATTAGAAAGCGTACCCATGATTGTCTTCAAAGCCACGGTTGGATAGAGATCACTAAACTCTATATATATAATATGGAGTATTACACCCTTTTCTTGTAATGTCTCGAGATTTGATGATCAGATCTATGGAAACTCGTGTGCTTGTTCTATAGAGTTCCAATCTGAATATAAAACCATAATTTAGCTTGTTGGGACCTCTAACAACACAAAGCAATAAACCAATTAGATACAATTATAGAGTTAATTAGTGAACAGTGCGAGGCAATCTGCCATGGTGATGTTCCTCAATTTATTTACTGGTTTCCTTGTACTCCCTTGCAGTATTGCGCTGTAGTTTCTCGACACACCCTGGTAGGGATACCAATGCACACAAGGCCCCTCTTGTGATTGATTTTTTTCTTTTTCTTTTATAAAAAGCTCTCTTACGGTGTGTGTATATATATATATGTGTGCAAAGAATATAGAGAGCCCACATCATGTGGACAGATATCTTGGTATTTGCTATTATTTTGTTCTGATCTTAAGGATGGTTGTGCTGATGAAAGAGGGCACCGGTTCATGCACCTTACCATTTCTTAATTTTTTAATATACATTTAAAACGAAGAATTAGATCAGACCGCCCTGAACCAAGTCTGCCCAGAAAGGAAAGGAAGATGACCAGTCCCCGTCTGACATTATTTAGAAAATTCAGGTCTAGTTTTCATTCATGGGTAATTGTATTTTAGTCTCTTGGGGAAATTTTAATTTTTTTAAACAGCTGGTAACTGGGAGTAATGACTATTTGCAATTACAATTATATTGGATTGGCGTATTTAACCACGAATGAACCACTCCCTCCACCTTTGCAGGTTTAATAGATATAAGAGAAAACTTGGAGGCAAGGCAAATTGGCAACAGCTACGCGGCAGAAAATGCAATGAAGAATATTTATTTGCTGTTATAAATAACCTATAATCGCATGCTAAATGTCAGGGAGCAACTCTGGTGCAATATTTTTTTATACCAATATATGATCCTCCTAGTCAAAAAGATGGGCCTTTTCTTGTCGTAGTTGGGCCTCACGAGAAGCAAAGGTTAGCATGGGCTTTCCTTACTGAAATAGATTTAATTTTTATGTTTCTTTTTTTAATTAAACAATTTTCATTTTTCAGTTGAGTAACAATGCATGTCCCCCCGGTTTATTTGTTGGCGAGAAATTAAAACTAGGGAGAAAATATAGAATATTTATTATTATTAATTTTTATTGTAGAGTGTTTGTTTGAATTATTTTGGGCTCTTTTTATTAAAATTAATAATTATAATATTATGGGGCCTAAATGGTGTTTGGTGATGGGTGGAGACATGGAGTAGTTGCCAAATTGAATAACAGGGAGTCGTTCTTCACAAAACCAAAGAAGAATAGGAAGGTTCACCCTTCTTTGGCCTTTTAGTTTCTGAAAAGAAAATGACGATTCAAGCTCCTAACCACCTAATCACCTCCTCTTCTGCTGTCCACAACTCCAATCCAATCACCCCACATGATTGTCACCAGTGGGGTAGATGGAGTACCCGACCCAAAAATATTAGGTTTGAGCTCTTTCTTAATAGACCTAGTCTAAACACAAAAATTATTTATTTTTAAAATTTTGATTTTTTAATATATATATATATATATATATATATATATATATGAAATATCTTTTAAAATACATTGTATTTTATTATAAGTAAGAAAATTTATCATAAAATATTTTAAAATGTGTACATTTTTATATAAATATATGTAATATTTTTATTATAAGTTCGAGTTTAGTAGGGTTCGGGTTTTATAAACAGGGTCCATGGGTCGGGTTTGGGCCTAAACTAAAAAGAAATTTTTATATATAAATTTGGGTTCTGATTCTGGTCCCTCCAAAACCCGACCGACACATACAACAATGTCATTCAAGGGCTTGTGGGAGACTTCAGATCACATGGTTGATCGTGAAAGCTAGAACCAAAATGGAGTATATACGTAAGCTCAAGAGGCGATTAATTTCAGACAAGTTTGTCGCATAAACTTCATCCCTGCTTTGGGAATTAAAAAAAGAAAAATATTCATGATCATTAGCATGATTTACATTAAGGCTCCATCTAGTATTTCTGTTTTGTGAGCACAAACGAAAAACCAGACGAGCATGAGGCATGCTCTTTACAGCTTAGGGATGTAGCAGGGAAAATCTAAACACTGAATTTGTTACCATCTCTAGCTATCACGAGAAGCAAAGTAGACATTCATGGAACTTTCAATTTTGATTTCTTGGTGACAACTGCTGCAACAAAACTACCTAGCCAGCTTGAAGTCCTTGGATCTTCATTCTTTTCTGTACAAAATTTCTCGAAAAGTGCATTGCATTGCATGATCAACAAAAGCAATCAAACGATGCCCCGGAGCAAATTGGTAATTAGCTCCCTACTGTCACAGCTCAAAACTTTTGTTGCCGTAAAAGCATATTAACTTCTCGTTCAGCATTTCACAGTCCATGTTTCCTGTACCATTTGCCTGTACCACAAAATATGGCTTCACTTCACGAGAACGGATCGAAATTGATCGAGAAACATCAATTTATACAAAGACGAGAAGAAATGTAGCAAACCAAGGAAGCTGAGGAGACATCATAGGGTTTATAAAGCAGTTCTCTAACTTAATTGATCAGTTGATATTATAAGACGGGTGGTTACTAATGTCTGACTGAATAGAATACTCGAATGATTGGAATAAGCTGTTACCACATCTGGCAATCACAACGACTACAACTGTCACAATACTAGGGAGGGTGAGAGTGAGAGATGTCGTCATTTTAATCCCTTCCTCCCTACCTACTGCATTTTGGTGATCAAAACAGAGAAACCAACTAAAAATTACCTTAAGTTGGAGAGTGCAGAAAACTCTCTCTCCGGCAGTGGTGAAGGTGGAGGCGTTGAGTACTTGCAGCCCTTCATCTTCTAGTTTCTGTAGAACAAGAGAAAGGGGACTGTTTCTAACATCCGTGGCGCAAATTTGAATGACCACTTCTTTGTCACCAACTTGGCTAGCAACAATCGAGGGAGACGACAACACAACTCTCGGCTCATCTCTTCTACGCTTAGCGCAATGGATTTGCTCAACATTATCCTGTTTGGTGCAGCTTAGCTTGGATAACATCTCTGCTTTCCTCTTCTCCAGCCTCTCAACTTGTTTTTGCAACTCAGGAATATATTTCAACACCCTTGAAACTGTGGCTGGAATGCTAAGCTTCTTCTGCAGTTCATGAAAACAATCTTTCGCCATTAAAACTTTATCCTATTTTAAATGGGTACTCACCAAAAACATAATTGAACACCTTTCCCCGAGCAAGTTTAAAATAATAATTCACAAAGACAAACATGGGATGATACTCAAAGAGTTCAATATTTTACTAATTACCGGGCGATCCGACTTTGGAAGCAGAGCTCTGAGAGAAGAGTAGAGAGTATTGAGCTTCTTCCTTCGGTCGCGCTCATTAGCATTATGACTAAGCTTTTTAATGGCGGAGGGGTCGTCAAGGGCATCGGGGCCTTCGTAGCATACTTCACGAGGAGAAGACGAGAAGTTGGGAAGAGAATCGGACGACATGGCTATCTCTCTCCGATTATGGCAGCTTGGGAAAGGGACGCCCTCAACCGGCCAGATCAACTTCTGATCAAGTGCCAATTCCTGGTCTTCCAACGGCCATCCAAGATTGGGAAACCAGGGAGGAGACACGGCCAACATCTCTAAAACACCAAATTTTTCTATGACCCTTCACCTGATC
The DNA here is from genome assembly GCA_033002965.1 of Piper betle. NCBI lineage: Eukaryota > Viridiplantae > Streptophyta > Magnoliopsida > Piperales > Piperaceae > Piper > Piper betle. Next base: position 17,375 of record JAURVB010013627.1, on the reverse strand, counting down.
TGACCCTTCGCCTGATGAGAAGGCAGATGATCATCCCTTATGCGATATATATATAACACTCTTTGCCCAGGTAAAAAGACGGTGAACATAAACTAAGAGAATGATAGAAATACTACTTACGCAAGAAAGAGGATAAAAACCCAACTGAATAAATAAATAATGAGTTCCAAAAACTGGGCATGGTCCCCAATCACTGCAAAAACTATGAAGCATGGACGTGCATAAGATATTATTATCTTTTGCAAAGCTAGCATAATTTTATCATTGATGACAGGCAAATGAGCAGATTACCATGCGATGGGATAATAAAGAGCTTGCGATCTGCGTGCCCCGCTCGAGCACAAGCGAGGGCCGGATCGCTTGTTCGTGTGCATCGAAGGCATTGCCTCCTGCTGGGCGCGTGTTCTTCGTCGGCCAAATCATGTCATGTATTTATAATAATATATATGCCGCCCACTGCCGCCACTAGGTTTGCAAACGCATTAATAAAAAATGCAAAGCTCGCCATCATCTGTTGCATTAATTAATATATGAGAAAAAAGATGAATAAAACATGCACAGATAGAGAGAGCCTCTATCATATAGGTATCGATCGCCCACCTTGCTCAGGCGATCTTATTATTTCCCACTTCCACAAAAGATAATTTTTGTACGTCCGGTTTTTTTTTTTTTGAGCGAAACTGCGAGTACATCCGTGGTTCGTATTTGGCAAGAGATTGATAAGTGGAAGTTTGCTATACCCGTCTGTGACTACCTCTTGAGTTAAGTTAAAGAGCATTTTTCGCTCGAATCTAAGCGCGCTCTTGATTGATTTGGAAGACTGTCAAACAATACTCCAGAGCGGCCCAGAATCTTTGCACAACATTGGGAATGATGCAAATAATATCTTATACAATAATCATTAAGGTTGGAAGATGCAACTGCGTTATCAACTAGCAACCATATAACCGTTTTTATTGCTACAAAGAAACTCCAAAAGTCAAATCAAATTACCTCAACAGATTCTAGGGTCCGACTTTTATCAAACATAATAATAATAAGATTTAAATCAATAAATGAAGTTTCCCATCCATTTAATTCCACGTTACCTCTTAGTCCACACGAATATGTTAAACTACAGTCAAAATCAAAAAAACCATGTGTATTTATAGTTGTATGTTTATATATCAAATTCTAGCGATCATATATGTATTTAAAATGCAATATTCTCTACTAATATGTATAACACCTCAGATCCGGTTCAGAATGGTTAAGATCGAGTCCAGTCACGTTTAAATCGATTAATCTGTAAGACTCGAACGAGAAATATAGTGAAACAACCCTTTTAGGGTCTCACAAAAAAGTAGACACTACTAAATACAATAACACTTAAAAAGAAAAGATGAATTAATGTGTGCAACAACTTAATAAAAAATTATGTACAATAACATAACATGAAAACACTCAACGCGCAGTAAGAATAAAAATATAATTGGATAATAAGGGAATAAATATAGTAAAATAATTGTTCAAATTAAAATGTGAGCATCTCATCAAGAGACCTTATACCATGTCTGATATACAGATACATGAACTGGTTAGAGCATGCATCATAATACATTGAATAAATATACATGAACACGTATTAAACACAAACAAAAGAAAAGAAAAGAAAACAATGATGCACTGAGTACATTGTGTGTAGGAACTATCAGTCCTTCCACTCTGCTTAACACACACGAACACAAGACCTACATATATAATATGAAAATGCCAATAACAAGTATCACTAGTTTAGAAAATAACTAATACAAATTTGCAAGTGGAATATGACTTCCACGAAAAAGGAAAATCATATATAACTCTATGGGAAAGCTCAAAAGGAATTTACTGAGGATCATTAAGCTGCAGACTCGATAGCATCCTGAACTGAATTGGTGTTGTGCCACTCTCATCAACAACCGGTCCCATTCTTGAGAAAAAACATATATCTTAATCCCTCTACAAACATCTATATAACATTTGACCAAGAGCACAAAAGCCGGCTACGCTCAAATAGTTGTCTTTAATACCCTCTAATTCCACAAGTCTAGATATGCATTGTACATAATAGTACTAGTCTATTCTATGTCTTTGTGGATGTGAGAAAATTCAAGACATAGAGATATCAAGGTCTATAAAAAATAAAACATCTCTCTCAGTAATCTAGAGTTCACTGTGACCTACGTATGAACCCGCTCACAATATACAAAAGGTAAAATCCATCAACTTCCAACTCCTTGATATTCGATAAAGACTATATATAGGGATAGGACAAGAATTATATAAGTAGGCCCTAAGGCAATATGAAATAGAGCTAAGTTCGAAAACAATACGAGGGATCTCATCGTCAAGGGTTATTAATCACAAAATTAAAATGCATTTAAATGACTCATGTTAAGTGGTGTCCGATAAAACAATCACTTAATACATTTTACGATCTAAAAATCAAATCCAGTCACTTAACACATTTTATGATCTAAAAATCAAATCCATAATAAAGTAGAACAATAAAGCTAAAAAGAGTCTTAACGGACATGAGGTCCAAGCTCCAAGCTCCAAGCTCATTAACACATCTACGACAAGTTTGTACCCTAAAATCTACATCGAAACCTATTATTAAGCAAAAAAATGACAATTTTATATGATGCATGGTTGTAGTGTGTGCTCACGTCAACAATAACATCAATTCAACTAAGAAACAATGCAAGACATGAATAAATGCACGACATGCAAATCGAGACACATATAAATAGTAAATAAATAGACAAATAAAAATAAGCCTAATTATCAAAAGAACAATAGATAAAATATTGTGTACTTGAGTAAACATCGAAACAATGATAAATAACAACTAAACACTCATGAAAATGAATGTTTAAATAAATCATGAATATTAATTAAATAAACAATTGGTTAATAAATAATTAAATAATTAAACTCACGAATCAATTGATTAATAATAATGCATGAAAATAAATAATATATTAATCATGAATAATAATAATATAATTATCAAATATATTAATATACAACCAAACACGAATAAATAATAAGATGCGTGTGGGAAAATAAATAATAATTGATTAATTAATTAAATTAAATAAGATAAAATGGATAAATTATATTAATAAGTAAATACATCATCAACAATAATAAATGATCATATAATCATGCATCACACACAACAAACACAAACAACAAGAAATAAATCAACAACGAATAATAAATGAATAAGTAACAAATAATAAATAAATAAACAATTATAATATCAAAATGTGTCAAATAATATGAATATAAATCTAAACTAATAAAGGAGTTTTGAATTACAAAAAACGGTCGAAAAACAAAGGAAACGACTGAAAAATGCAACCAAGTCAAGTGGGCAAAGTTGGATCGAGTCAATTCTCCCAAAGTTGAGCTATTGAGTTGGGTTTGCTAGGATCGGCTAGTTGGGCTAGGTCATGGACGCGAACATGGGCAGAGGCAAACAAGCGACACGGATAGCAAACAGACATGTAGACTTAAACACAGGTAAATGACATGACAGTCACCGACATTCATGTCACCGAAAAATGCTAACATCTCATAGGCTGAGGTTGCTGCCATTTTGGATTGATGGCCCAAGCAACAAGGAGTATGGTGAGAGTGGCGAACGACAAAAAAATGCTTGGGAAGTGGGTAAATCGCCGCCGGACTAGATGGGCAGTGTTGTCGGTGAGGCTAGGCTCAATCAGTTAGGCTTCGAGTGGGGAATGTGTCTCAAGTGATGGTTGACTATGTCCGGCCGGTTCTTAATGATGTCATATAAATTGCGAAAAATATGTGAAGTGTATGGCTAACCCAATCACGAAAAGCTAGACAATGGCCACAAAGTGGGGCAAACGCTACCGGGAATGGCGATGCCACCAATGGCAATCACAGCCATGATGAGGGTTGTGAGTGGTCTCAAAATCTTGGCCCCGACGAGGGGAAGTAGTTGGAGTGATCTGCCACATCGAGGAGGTTCATCGATGCCAAAAAAACGGCCGGAAAGGCGGTAGCCACACGGAGAACTAACTAACAAAATGTCATTGCCAACTGCAACTCCAACAGCACCAGACCTTCCGATCAATCACCAACTGCAACTGTGACAGCGTCCACCGCCAACACATGGAAATGGGTCTCAGAATCTACTGCCATTGAAGCGACAGAGAGAGAAGTACCGGAAGAGAGGCAGAGGCGCATAGAAGAAAAGAAGAGGAGAAAATGGTGGGATTAAAAGCATGTGGCAACGCAAGTTCAAAATGAACCCAATACAAATAAAACAAGATCCGACCGCACGTCATCTAAAATCTGCCCAACTTTTTGTGGGATGATATTTGAATTGCAAGGGAAGCAATCTAGAAAATTAAATTAAATATAATAAATTTAAAGAAAATCGAATAGAATTAGCAGATATTCAAATAAGCAGAACTCCTCTCACACACGAGATATTACTCAGTGATTATGTAAATTTAACCATTCAAATTATATGTTTGGTTAATAAATAATTAAATAATTAAACTCACAAATCAATAGATTAATAATAATGCATGAAAATAAATAATATATTAATCATGAATAATAGATAATATAATTATATAAATATATAAATATACAACCTAAACACAAATAAATAATAAGATGTGTGTGGGCAAATAAATAATAATTGATTAATTAATTAAATTAAATAAGATAAAATGGATAAGAATTATATTAATAAGTAAATACATCATCAACAATAATAAATGATCATATAATCATGCATCACACACAACAAACACATAAACATCAAGAAATAAATCAACAACAAATAATAAATGAATAAGTAACAAATAATAAATAAATAAATAAAAAAACAATCATAATATCAAAATATTTCAAATAATATGAATATAAATCTAAACTAATAAAGGAGTTTTGAATTACAAAAACCAGTCAAAAAACAAAGGAAACAGCTGAAAAATGCAACCAAGTCAAGTGGGCAAAGTTGGATCGAGTCGATTTTGCGAAGTCGAGCTATTGAGTTGGGTTGGCTAGGATCGGCTAGTTGTGCCAGGTCATGGACGTGAACATAGGCACGGGCAAACAAGCGAATACGATAGCAAATAGGCATGTTGACAGTCGACATTCTTGTCGTTGAAAAATGCTAACAGCTAAGAGGCTGGGGTTGCTGCCAGTCAGGATTGATAGCCCAAGCAACAGGGAGCATGGTGAGAGTGGCGACCGATAAAGTCTGACTGTCTGCTGGCCAAAAAGGCTAAAAGTGGCAATGGCGCTAGGTAACTGTCTAGTAGTCGGAAGCGGGATGGAGACTTGCCATCAACCGCCAAAAGTGGCAGTGGCGCTAGGTTAGGAAATCATCCTACAATATGGGAGAAATCTCCTCAAAAATAGGTGGCCAATGCTAGGGCTGACTGTGTACCACCACCCAAATCTTGCCATGTGGCGAGATCAAGTTGTCTGATAATTCACCTAATAGGGTCTACATATAGTATATATATGTGGTTGAAAAGCTTCGATCGACACCGACAAAAGTTAAAACTAACTCGAAGCCTAACAATAATTCTATAGATGATAATTGAAGCAACAAAGTTAAATGTGCCTCGAACCCTAAATTCAATTAGTTAAAAATCTTAAATTCAAATCAACCTAAGCCCACAAAGGCAATTCAGTAGTCTTAAATCTCTAAGATTCATATAAATAAGATACAATGAGAAAGTTCAAATAGATATTAAACACTCCAATGACCTAGATGTAGCTCTAAAACCCTGAGTTAATACAAACAAGAATTTTTATACCTCGAGAATATGCTGATAACTTATATTCTACTGTAACATAACTTTAAGCTATTATTTGTATATCGGGCACACCCAACCACTATAACATACTCATACGACCATCTAGGTCTTATATTCATAATTTAAAAATTAAACTGACTTAAACCGATTCAGAATTGGCCCAAACCAGGTAAGACAACAAATAGGTAAAACCCTAACATGAAGTTGAGGTTTTGAGTGTATAAGGAAAATTTAAATACAGGCAAAAGAAAGCCTGGAATGTATACCAAATACATTTTGCCACATTTTGGCATCCTCGTTAATGTGCAATTCAGATCCCCCTTGAAGCTGGTCACTTGACATGCTTCCGTTAAGATTCCATGTTTACTACACAAACATATTGAACTACCCTCAGCTAAAAGGAAAAGATAAAATTTTGACAAGCGGGAGTGATTAAAAGATAACTACCTCATAAATATTTTGCCCTGAATGCTGACATAGTGACCAATAGTTGATACAAACTTCAAAACCAGTGTTCTTCTACTCGCCTTATAATCCAAGCAAGCCATGCCGTGCCGTGACGTGACAGATCAATGAGCAAGCTACCCAAGAAAAATGCCAATTAATTAACATAATGCACGACTTCAAGGATATACTTGCTTCCCTTGGATGTATGTTGCAATGACGGTCACTGACAAATCTTCCTCAAATTCTTGCCAGGAATTAGACGACAACACCACAAAATCAGCAAATTTCCCGGGAGATAAAGATCCCACCATGTGATCAAGAAAGCAAGAATATGCAGCAGAGGCTGTGTAACTGCCATAACACGACCATTATTAAACAGACAGTGAGAAAATTGATTTTTTTAGAAAATTAAACAAATTCTCTATTGCAAGTGCACAAAACACATGAAACTACTTGAGACATCATGCTTAATTTTTTCAAATATTACCAATAACAATAATTTAGGGGGAAAAAAAGACGCCAAATGGTTGAAGTCATTATCCCAGCTCTTTTACTCCCAAGTAATATCACCAGATTAGATGAATACATTAAGGACTTGCCCTGAACTCACATACATTAGAGCACAAATCGAACCAGCGTAAGGGAAAATATTTGGGAAACCAAATAACTGAGTAAATATACTGAGTTCAAAACATAAATTTAACATAACATAGAAGCCCTGTAAATCTGCTCCAAAGTAATGAAAACACAAAGGCTTCAAACACTTACGCTTTCAATGCATCTTCCAGCTTCAGACGTTCAGATGGTAGCCATGCCTCCTCCCAGTCAGGATGCATTCTGTTTACAGCTGTTCTCATTGACCGAAGGGGGTTAATATCAGAGACCTGAAATTAATATGTTACTTCCTGCCTCTTGACGCTCTATTGCAATGAATTAAAACATTTAGAGAAAGAGCTTACAGGCCAATCAGAGCCAAATGCTAATTGGGCACCACCAGATAAAAGTGATTGAAACAAATAGGATCCTCTATGAGCTCTGTCTTCCCCAAGTTTTCTAGGGGCAGAGAATGCATCGTCCAGTAAGTGGTCGGGCTGTTAATGAGAGATTGTAACATTACACAATGTAAGACACTCAATCAGAGGATATGCCATGAATAGAAGAGTTTCATACAGTCAACAACAGACCACTTTTAAATGCAATTTGAAGTAAGGTATGAGAAAACGCATCATAGAGACACTGGAATCATTAGCAATATCTATTTTTAACAAGAAGATAGCTCCCAAACCTGCACAGAAGCAATGACACCTTCCTGACCAAAACGCATTGGAGCTTTTTGTGACAAATGCTGGGCATGCTCTATCTGAAATGAGTAGCAAAAAACTTACGGTCAATCCCAATCTAAACCAGCATATATTATATTAACAATGAAAACCATGAGAGCAAATGGGCCAATACAACAAAAAACCAACTTACCCTGAATCTTCTGTCTCGCGTTCCTCTAGAAGCATTGATGGTGCTATATAAATCCAGAATTTTATCATTAGCTTTATCACCAATGGCATGAACTGCAACCTAGACTAGTAATCTGAAACTGATCACATAGATAGGACATCCTCTATAAAAAAACAGTTAAAAGATCCACAGAGAAAAATTCAACCTGCAGTTCGGTGTTGTCTAGATCCAGCATCATATTCAGAAGAGCATCCGGATCTGTTACTTGTAGACCATAATTTTGCGGTTCATCCGCATACGGCTAACACAATAATGAGAATTCATCAAGCATTAGTTATTCCAGAAATTGTAGACAACAGTCCTTCTATGCACACCGAATAAACAAATGACAAATTAAAAAAGCAACCTTTGTGCCTCGCATGCAATACCTCGTAAGAAAACAACCTTTGTGCCTCACATGCAATACCTCGTAAAAAAGTGCACTGTTTGATCCCAAAGACCCGTCAGCAAAAGCCTTGACCCCGCCAAGATAGATCCATTCGCTCAACATCTGACCCCTCCTCTGAATGAGATCCTAAAGCAACAAAAACATTGCAAGAAAGTTGGGTAGTTGAAGCTGGCCGAGATGTCTAAATATTCTAAATAACGAAGCCAAATCATGGCAGAAATGGACATTTTAGGTTACCCCTTTTGAAAAATGAGATCTTGATATATGACATGATTGTTTAGAGTACTTACAGTTAAACGGGACCATGTCTCCATAGGAAAAAATAGGCATACTCTGATTGTCATTTTTCCATCAGAATCAGCCCACTCGTAGACATCTGCCATGAACTGATAGGTTAGAAGGAAAAGTGTGTAGGCTTGTATATAGTATATCCACATAAGGCATCACCACGCTAACTAAACAATTGATAAGAAAACTTTCCATGACCCAACCTGAAAGGTCTTCCCACGAAAGTTCAGGAGAAACACCCGGAAGATATCTACCCATGTCAACAACGGTAGTTACACCTCGCATCAGAGCAAACTTGCTAGCTCTTGCAAGAGCATCCCTCCTCTCCTGAACAGATATTTCTGGAATTGAAGGTGAGAGAAGCTGCATTGCAGAATCAACCAGCAAGCCTGTTGGCTCTGCGCAATAGATTAAATAATAGCTTTTAACAGTTCCAATGTTTATATGCAAACTGTATGGAATACAAGATGAAATCAAACATTCATGTCATCTGTTTTGTTCTTTTTTAAAAAAATTGACACATTCTAAAAGATCTCTCGTTAAGGTTGCAGTTGGTTTTCTTCAAACACCTTTGTCAATTGACTAAAAAGAATAAATCTAGTTCCACATTTCATGAGCACTACTGCAACTCTGTGAATAAATTGAGCTATACCATTCATACGCTAAGTTATCCTAAACAAGTAGCCTACCCCCATTCTCTGCCCTCACAATCGATCCTCCAACTGGATCTGCAGTATATTTTGTGATTCCTGCCATCTTAAGGGCCACTGAATTTGCTAGCCCCATGTGGCCATCCATTCGTGACAACCAAACCTGCACTTGACTAAATATTAATCAATTTGATCTCCTAATAAAAGACATAAACCTATTTAGTTAAGTTTCTTACAGGGTTTTCTGGAGAAACAGCATCTACCCAAGAAGCATCAGGTAATTGTCCACCCCAGAGCTCATCATTCCACCCGCCACCTAACACCCAAATTCCCTTTCCCTTACCTGTCAGTTTCATATAAAAGAAAATGGAAAACGTGGCAAAAATATTGATGAAATTTTTAAAAATTTTAATTACTTCTAGAAGCTCAACTAAGACATGGAACCTTTCACAGCTTTTTCTACTTTGTTCAGAAATTCTTTCTTGTCTTTCACACCTCCAAGTTTTACACCGAGCATCTGCAAAAAGTATTCAATCACACTAATTAATGCTTGCAGGCATTAAACAATGAACAACTGAAGACACGATCAATAAACCAGCAAGAAGGATCCATAGAACACAATTGCAGCTAAGTAAAAAAAAACAGAATCCAGATGAAAACAAACCAAGAAATTTAATTAGCATACTTAGAAGCGTAAGAGCAGGGCAACTCCTAAAAGAATCTTAAATTTACATCGGTATAACCAAAAAATACAACAATAACAACCATTATAGTTTATAACAGGATAGTCTGCAGTACCAAACCGTGCTAGTGTAGTGAGAAAAATTTACATTTGACGATGATGTTTTATCGGATGTCTCCAAAGAGACACATTTGATGATCATGTTGATAAGCAAAAAAACCACCCCCACCCAATGTATGAATCAACACATCTTAGCAACGAGCCAGTCAAAAACTCAAACAGCTAAAAGACATTCACTTCATAATTATTAACAAAAACAAATAAAGAAAATTAGTGCAGAGAACAAAAAAAAACACCTGCAAACCACCATAAATCAAGTGGACGTGGGAATCAATAAACCCGGGAACCACCAGCTTCCCCTTAAGATCAAGCTCCCGAACTCCATGGCCAACGAAATCCTGAAAATTGACAATGAAAGTTAACAATAACAACCATATTTGAGGCGGTGAATGCGGAAGAACAAGTGAAATTCCACGAAACTACCAGCAAAAACGAAGTACCTGCACAGATGAATAATTCCCAACGCGCAAAATCTTGCCATCCCTCACAAGCATGGCCTCCGCATAAGGCTGGGAAGCATCAACGGTGTAAATAACGGCATTCTTCACAACCAAATCCGCAGTTATTCTTAATCGTTTCACCAATACTTCAAGAACAACAATCCAAGAATTAAAAAAAGAACATTCCAATCGAAACCAACAACTCCAACAAGACTCGAGAACAAACAAGAGTAAAATAACACTTTGCTAGAGCCGAGTAGAAAGAAAGAGTTACGGATGATGTCTGAGGCCGGGAAGAGAGTGATCGCGAGGAGCGCGGCCGCGAATGCGGAGATGAGGACGACGACGTTGCCGGCAGCCATGGAGCGGGCGGAGCAGCGCTGGAGTTTGTGCGCCTCTTCTTTGTTTGAGGGAAAACCGTCGAGCCGCTGTTAGCCGTATCACACTTCGTCTGTACAGACAATCTCTCGTAAATAATAGTCCAATAATATACTTTTTAGGTGTTCTGACTTTATTTATCATTCTATGTTCGTATATAATTTTATATTAATAATAAAAATATTAAGTTGTATAATTAAAATAAATAATTATTACATTCTACAATATTTAAATTAGCTTATATTGAACTCTTAATATGTTAGATAGGCGACCGCCCATCTAGCAATAATCCTATCCGTGAGCGCACACATACTATGTGGGCACATATTACGTTTTACTATTGACTTACCACTTTCAGTATCATAAATGCAGGCACATATTACGTTTTACTATTGACTTACCCTGTATCACAAATACATAATGAGTTGTCTTGCGCCATCACCCATTTCAGCACATGAGAGCAGGTACTTAATCGTTTAGGTCAGATTAGGTCAATTCATTATCGGCACATGTGGTTGAATATAAACTCAAGTCGACCAAAACTCCATATGGTAATTTCATTTTTTAAGCTTCCCAGTGTCGGACTAAGCTAATTCTTTGACCCCGATTGCTCTCGACATATGGTGATCGAATATAGACTCAGGCCAACCAAGACTCCTAAATCAAAATATATAACATTTCAAGTAATTATACGAACTTAAAATTGTGATAAGGTACCCACACCCGCAACTACGACACAAAATCTTAATATGGATGTAATTTCTCTAAACTCAAATGTGCTCACAAGTTATTCAGAAAATGTTTTATTTAAAAACAAAACTTTCCTTTATATAGAAGAATACTTGTAGAATTCAAGAAGTCACTACATTAAATTTTATAAATATGTGTGGAATTCAGAAAGTTATTTGTGTGATAACGTAAAGTCAAAAAGTAATTATTAAGTTAATACGAATGGATGTTAAATCCTAAAAGTATTATAAATATCATTATATCGATATACTAAATATCAAAATCGATAATTTATAATATTAATATTTTTAAATAATTAATTTAATTAAATAATATTTACGATTCATTCTAAAATTTACAAAACCCTAAATAAAATAACCTAATTATTTTTTTCAGGGTTTTACATTTAGTTGGGCTATTTAAAATTTTAATTGTAATAATTAAATTAATTTTACTCATTTAACAACATCTAAGCCTTACTGTATCACCCTAGATGCCTCCAGAGGAGGGAACTCTCTAATCAGAGAGAGATGCGTGCAAAAATGATCCTACTCACAAGGAATATTCATTGGGTGGGGGCGTAACATCTAGGTTTAGGGCTGCTAATTGAACATGAGCATTTGGTGTTCAGATCGACTCGAAACTCGGTATTTAAATATTTGAGCTCAAACTCCACTCGAACTCGAATCCTACGAGTCGAGTTTGATCAAGGCAGTATTTGACTCAACTCGACTCGGTTATAATTCAAAATCGACTAACAACTTGATTCGAATTTGACTCAATAATATAATATAATAATATATATAATATCACTTACCTACTCAAAATACATTTAAAATTGTAGATAAATATTATTATTGACTATTAATATAAATTTTAAAAAATAATTTTACTATAATTAAGGAACAAAAACCTATTTTAATTCACATGAGTTTGCTACCTGCTGAAAATCTTTGCCACAATAAATTAACTATTTATCATAGCTTAATTAACTAAAATCATAAGGTTAACAAATTATGCATTTTATGGCTTATATAAGAGACAGACCACAAAAAACATGGATAAGATAGCCAAAAGATTTACGGTCTATTACCAAGATAAAAATACACATGTAAAATATCATACCTATAACCGGGTTCCTACATGATCCGGCATCCATCAATAAGCCCATGTGTATAACTCGTGGCTCGAGTTAGAGTTTTATATTAGCGAACCAGTCGGTTCAACTATCGATTCGAGTTGAGTCAATTTCCATAAACCGCTTGCTGAGCTAAGGCCAGCCGTGAGTTATGAGCGATGAGGGTCAAGTGTACCTGTGCATATGATGATAATGTCGGAAAGATGATCAAAAATAAGTTATCAGAGTATATGAAAGTATGTAGTATGTTTTTTTTATGTATTTGATTGTATATTTATTTTTAGGTCGAATATCGTATTAGGACGCCCTATAGGGCAGCTTGGCTGGGTTATGAGTAGTATAGAACATGCATTGTCGTGTTATGGTATGTATTATATTTTATGAGATTTTTCCTTATTTTTTGGATTTTTTAGGATTTATTATGAGGTTAGATTTATTATTTGTGATTCGAATCACAGTCTAGTCAGCACTTATTTACGATATCGCCACCGACACTCGCAACAACATAAATCTGGTTCATGCTCCTGAACCAAGCCGGCATGTTGCAGGCCTTGGTTAGGTTGGCTAACCCGAACCCAACTCGTGTATATCCAATCTCGGCGTCTTAAGATGAAAATACTTGACCCCTTATTATGGCTGACACGCAAAATAATTTACACAATAATAACAATAATTACGATAAATCAATAAAAATTCTAAAAATAAAACGGACAAAATCTCCCCTAAAAGTACAATTAGGGGCTACCTTGTCAAAATGTTATATACAAATATATATGTATATATATCGTATATTTGCATTCACACGGAATTATAATCTATAATGTATCAATCACTCTGAAACTTGGGTCTCGACCCACCTGTGTAGTCTATTCATATTTCTCATCATATCATCATGTCTTAGCATTTAATCACATCATATCACTATGTCTTAACATTTAATCACATAATTCTCAATATAATAACATTATAACGAAATATTAACCACTCTAATCGACTGACGTGTGTGCAAGTGATATCGGTGCTCCTCCATCCAGGCTGGCACATCCAACCTCATGATTATCACCTATACATAATATTAAAACACGTCAGTAACAAGCGTTACTGGTTCAAAATATAACTATAACAAATTGGTTAAGTAGAGCAAACTCTCATATAAAAGAAAACATTCATATACTTCTCGTAAACTCTCCGAAGGCACCTACTGAGAAGCCACTGGGTTGTAGACTCGGTAGCATCCCGAACTATCTACTTTGCTGATGCCTCTTTCGACATTTTTCTCTAGTCCATCGGGACTACATGTATATCCCAAGCCCTTTTATTTCCTCCATAATTCTCCTGGCCTTGAGCAAGAAGGCCGAGTACTATCAGGCAATCGCCTTTAGTACCCTTTAAACCATAAGTCCAGACATGTAAAGTTGTACTACAACAGTACCCGTAAAACTCCATGTTCTCTGGGTGTGAGGAACTCAAACACGGAGTTGTCGGATCCCTCAGGAATAGAATAGTCCACTCACTAATCCAGAGCCACGCTTTGACTGTCATGACATTTGCTATGGTACGTGCAAGTCCGATTTTCCCATCTCTCGTCTCACTGGAAACACTCGATGAAAATTATATGTATAAACCAGGGAAGGGATTTATATAATAGGCCCAAAAGCAACTTATGGTGGATCTTATTTTTGAAATCATCCCAGAGGGATTTCATCCTCGAGAGTTTATGTAATCTGGAAACTGTTCAGCTAATGACTCAAGTCAAGTGGGATTCAGTAAAACCCCACTTAACCTGTCATGCAGGCAATAAAACAAACATGCAATAGAATAAAGTATAAAACATAGACGAGTCCTAAACAGACCTTTTAGAAACTCCAAGCATATCTCGCACCTAGACGATGAGCTCCATCCTTCGTACCTACACATCCAAATCTAGAAACTAACGCCCGCTAACTAAATGATGCATCAAACTTTATCATGATCAACATGCTCACAATACAACCAACATCCATCAACAATCAAACTATTAGAAATGTAGAATAACTCTTACCCATCCTATTTATATCAAGATTTTATTATATTTTTTAAGTTACGTCGTGGTCACTTATCATGTTGAGACTCAATTTACCTCATTAGATCATTTACCATTTATTCACAATTAATCAAATCATGCCACTTATTACTTCATCAGTAATTAGACATTAATCACAATAATTAATCAATCCTAACATATTGTGCTAACAATTATCAATTTTAAATAATTACATCGTAGGTAATTATACCTTTGTTGGCGATAATTGACCACGGATAAAGTTTCATCACGCGTCTCAAAGCTCAAAGTCGGACGCATCAACGTCCGAAGTTCGATCGAATTCTAGTGAATGAGCTCTGAGGAGATGTCCACCAGCTTCCAGCAAATCCAGTTTTTGGTAGGTTCCGACGGTTTGGCAGCTGTCACCAGCAGTGTCTACTGGCAAAATAGAGGGGTATTGGGTACCATTGGAACCGGCTCAACGAGCTCAACTGGTCTACGACGTCGATGTGGTCGGAAGAGGTGGCGGCTTGCTGGAAAATGGCTAAAACAGAGGTTGTCGGTGGTGGGTGACTAGATCCGGTTGGGGGAGGTCGTGGGTTGGTCGCGGCGTAGAGGTGACCACTGGATCATGGCGGCGACGGTCGTCGGTGGCCCGATCAGCGAACAAAGCGCAGCCAAGGGCTGCGGCTTCCTCGCGTCTGCGGGTCGGACGACGATCGAGGCGCCGGGCATCATAACAATGCTCGGCGGTAGGCCTAGCGGCGACGATCAGCGACGACGATCGGCGACAGGGTGCGTCGGCGACGACAAGCAAAGGGGGCGGCGGTGATCAAGGTTTGGGGAAAAAGGAAAAGGGTAGGGGGTGGTTGGTGGTAATGTCGTAAATCAGTCTTGGACTCGACTCCGACTCGAGTCAAAATAATAACTAGTTCGTAATAATTCCCAAAAAAAATACGAAAAAATAGGAAAAAATCTCATAAAATATATCACACACTATAACACCACAATGACATGCTATGTAATTATTAGCCCACCCAAACTGCCCCATAACGCGTTTTTGACGTGGTAAATAGCCTAAAACTAATTCTACGATCCACTATATATAAAAATAGAAAAGGTAAACTGACATACTCTGCTTTATTCTGATAACTCATTCTTTTCTATTCTATTCATGGCGTTATCATCATATACATGGGTACACATGACCCTCATGGCTCATACACGTGACCGGCATTGGCTTAGTACACGTGTTCTGAAACATACTTGACTCGAACCGACGGCTGAACCAATCACTTCACGAGTATAAAACCATGACTCGAATCGCGAGTTTTACAAACCCATTTCTAACCCCCCCCCCCAATGCTTCTCATTCCCCCAACCCTCGATGCCGCCCTCCTTCTTCGTCGCCAACGCCGCCACCGCACCACCGCCGATTGACACCGCTGGTCACAACCAGAACATCGCCGACCATTCCCCCGCCATCCGTGCGTCGCCCTCGGCCTCCACAACGCAACGAAGCCACCGTGACCGCGCCATGCTCTCGTCGCCAATCCCGTCATCTGCAACGGTTGTCGCCGCCTTGACGTCGCCAACCCTCCTGAGACCTTCCCCTACCGTTGCGGAGCCTAGCGCCACCCATATCGGCTGGATCTCAATCCCCACCACCCCTTGTTTTCCCCTTTATTCGGCAAGCCTCCACCTCTAACAAACTTGTCGACGTCATAAACGCATCGGGCTTGCTGAGCTAGTGCCAACGATACCCCATACCACCGACATCCCGTCGGTAGCTGCCGTCGGCAACATTTGCCAAAAACTGGAGGACAACCGCCGGAACCCGTTGAAAAATTGGATTTATTGCAATTCACTAGATCTTCCGCCAAACTCATCCAGTCAAACCCGAACTTCGGGCGTGAGCGTTGAATTTGAGCTTCAAGACACGCGACGAAACCCTACCTGTCGCCGATTGCCGATGACGCGAGGTATAATTACTTCAATTTAATTATTTAAAATTGATAATTATTAGCACAACATGCTGAGATTGATAATGGATGGAGTGATATTTATATGATTTGAGTTATGCTTAATGAATGCTAATTATCTAAGTAAGTAAATTAAATCTGAACATGCTAGTTGACTACAACGTAATTTAGAAAAATATGATACAATCGATGTGAATAAGATGAGCTAGGATATTTTTATTGTGATATGGATTATTGATTGTTTGATGGGTGATGAGTGTATTGTGAATATGATAGACTATTTTGTTAATAGACTATTTTGTTAATTTTAATCTCTATGGCTGTATGTTTTTCTCCAAATCAGTTACTTTCGTGTTTATGAATGAGCTAGTTTTGAGCTCATAAACAAATTAGTTTCGAGCTCTTAAATAAGCTGGTTAGAGCTCTTTAAAATTTAATAATTTAAGAATATTTGAGCTTCGAAACTGAGCTCGAACAATGATCAGAAATATACGAGCCGATTTTGAGCATATACAGTAACACCCCGTTTCGGCTCACCCATTGAACCCGACCCGGAAACGTCGACCGGCGACCCAACCGTTCGCTAATCTACTAGATCCTTGTTAAGCTTCGACCCGGATCTCACTCCCTGGCGACAGAAGGTGGAGATGCAAATGTGAAATGCATGAATGGGAACAATTGGGTTTCTAACGCGGTCCTACATGCTATGCTATGATGTACAAGCCAAAACAAGACAAAACAATAAATGAGGAAACCAA
>JAURVB010013626.1:0-42542 GCA_033002965.1 Piper betle | reverse complement strand
TCTGCAACAACCACATCGATGTCGTAGATGAGTCGCGCTTGCCGAGCCAGTTCCAAGGGTACCCAATACCCTTACTTTTTAGCTAGTAGACGCTGCCGGCTGTTGTTGCCTGAACTTGCCAAAAAACCACTGAAATCCGCCAAAAAACCAGATTTGCAGGAATTTGGCAGATCTTCAGCAGAGTTCATCTAGTCGAACTTGATCGACTTTGGACGCCGCCAAGCGTCGAATTCGAGCTCTGAGACACGCGACGAAACATAGCCGTCGCCGATTGCCGACGATGTGAGGTATAATTACCTCCGATTTGATTATTTAAAATTGATGATGATTGTTAGTATAGCATGTTAGAATTGAGTAGTTGTCATGATGATTGCCAGACTATGAATGAAGTACAGATGTGATGATGTGATTAACAAGGAATGAATAGTAAGTGATTTAATGATATAAAGTAAATATGAGCATGCTAATCGAGAATGACGTAAAAACATAGTAAAATTAGTATGAATAGGATTAGTTATAATTATTTTCATACTTATGATTATTTGCCTGTTGATGGATGTTTGATTGTGTGAGTGTGTTGATCATGGAGTTTGATGCATCATTTAGTTAGCGGGCGTTTGTTAAGCGTTTAAAATATATAATATTTACCCATGTTTTTAATATGATTTTGTACTTCCCGGGTATAAACATTATTAATTAAGTAATATTTTACTTTATTTTTTAGTTAATTAATATTTTATTATATATGCTTAACTTTGACGTTTTAATGCAGAAAAAGATGAATAAATTAAGCTTTGGATTTGATTGGTCATGACACTTGGCGCCACCCAATAGCTACAATGTATGGTGTTCAATGGAGTCGAACAGTTGGACATGTAAAGGGACATTATAATTAATTAGATTACATCGATTTGTGAACACCCTCTTTGAATTCTTGTATCTCCACTTCTATATAAAGGGGTGGTCATTTGTTGTTGATCATATCTCAACTCTTGGTTTAGGAGTTTAGTAATAGAAGTAGTTCTAGTTTTTGTAATCCTTTTCTTTTCATAATAAAAACTAGTTTCTTTTTTATATTATTTTCTATTTTTATTATGGAGTAATATTTTATTTCGTTCTAGAGAAGAATAGAACTTAACATGATTTAATTGAATTTATTTTAAGCTTTTACTCTTTTATTCAATCGGAATGTTTGAATTATCATATTCTTAATGCTAAGAATAGATTGATCACCTATTTCTTAGATCACGAGGTTTAATTAGATTTCGGGAGAAATTAATTAGATTAGTCATTGGTAATTCATCATACGACGAGTCTTCTGACTTGTTTGTCGTTGTGGTCGGAAGATACACAACACCGTATGCGATTGTAAGGCAATTCTTAATGCATTATTTTGTTAATTAATCAATTATCACCAGGAGGTAGAAATTGAGGCAAAATAATAGAAGCATGAAGGAGCGGGAGCTACCATGTCATATAATTATCCTAGATCGACAATCCGAGGGAATAAAAGATAAGAGTAAGATTTGATGAAGATTAATTTAATGTTAAGGGAAATTCGACAATCCCTAGGCCTTCTTTCATTTTATAAGGAGAAGGAGGGGGGGGCGTCATGCACATAAGCTCCTTGGACAAACGCCGGCTTCCCCATTGTTTTGGTAAGTTTCTTCCTCTCTTCTTCTTAGTTTGCATGCATACATATGATCAAAGATTATAATACAAGATAATCATGGAAACTAAGACCTGAAATCAACAAGAAAAAGGGAGGATGTAACTGGATTAGAACCAGGAATTCACCCACGAACATAAGTTGCTGCCGTGCAGCAATTCTTGTGTGTTTGTGATTAATTACAGCAACAAGTCATAATCTTTTGCTAATCAGTTGCTGCATCAACGTCCTTACTCATGTTGTAGTAATTAAAGGTGAGATTTCATAGAATTTACAGCCAAGAATGGTAGCACGTCCTGCTGAAATTGCCAAGGATGGTAGCACGTCCTGCTGAATTGCAGCAACAGCACCATGGCGTTTGTGTCACGACCAGTTGCATATACCACGCTGTAGGGTAGTGTTTCTCTTCTTCTGGGCGTTGGGTTGTTGTGCGGGAAGAAGGGGACGCGTGGGGCGGTGCTGCTGGCCACGTCTGAGTCGCCATAGCAGCAGGTCGAGGTCGCCATGGCTGCTGGTTCGTCGCTGTGGTGGTGCAGTCGCCCTTTGATTGTTGCTGCTAATTTGGTTGCTAGGAAAGGGAGACAATGGGTGAAGGATAGGATCTAGATTTTGGTCGAAAGAGAAGAGCTTGGTGCTGGTTTTGGGTGAAGAGAAGAATGGTGACGGGAAGGAAGAAGAAGAAGAAGAATGGCAGTTTTGTAATTTCGGGTTGACTCGATATGGGTTGAGTTAAAAATCATAATAATAATACCAACTCGTGTTAAAATCATTGAAATAATTAATTTAAAGGAATATGAGTTAAGTGGTCAAAATAATAAATTTATAAATTATTACATGAAATTAATAAATTTCGATCACGATAAACGGTAATTAATTAATCGGCTGATTAAAAGCAATTAACTTAAATTGAAGGGTTATGAGGAATATTTAATAGAGACTTCACCTTTATCATATAAAAGTTATATTTGATAAGTAAAACGATTATTCTTATAATAAATTCGTAAAGTAAAATAATGGATCAATAAAAGATAATCGCGTAGAAATTACGCGATAGCATAATTAATTAAATAAAGAAGTGTTGAACCTTATCGAATTAAATAAATTAATTAATGTGGCATATATTAAATATTTAGTTGCATGCATTTTCGACGCGAGTAAAATTATACTAATGTATAATTTTATGCCCCGTTCATATTAGGGTTAGCGGATTACAGTCGGACGAACCCGCAAGTCAGGTACGTATAATAGGTAGAACATCGTATTTTCCTTGTTGGTAGCCTAGGTCGGCCTGAGCCCAGATTCGACCACCATGCACGAAGTGCAACCGGGGTTAAAGAATTGACTCAGTCCGACACTGGGTCGTGTTATGTGTGTGAATCTTGTGATGCATCGATATTGTTTTGGAGTAGTGATAGCCGCCCCATAAAAAGGCTACGGCCGGGGTGAGTGAGGCACAGCGATTCCTCCATCGCACTAGAGTGCAGTGATTGCCGCCCCATAAAAAGGCTACGGCCGGGGTGTGTGAGGCACTGGCACTGAGTGCAGTGATAGCCGCCCCATAAAAAGGCTACGGCCGGGGTGTGTGAGGCACTGGCACTAGAGTTGGCAGTGAGAGCTTCCCCACAAACGGGGCATAGCGATCACCTGAGTGCAGTGATAGCCGCCCCACAAAAAGGCTACGGCCGGGGTGTGCAAGGCATTGGCACTGGAGTGCAGTGATAGCCTCCCCATAAAAAGGCTACGGCCGGGGTGTGCGAGGCACTGGCACTAGAATTGGTAGTGAGAGCTTCCCCACAAACGGGGCATAGCAATCACCCGAGTGCAGTGATAGCTACCCCACAAAAAGGCTACGGCCGGGGTGTGCGAGGCACTGGCACTGGAGACGGTAGTGGTAGCCTCCCCATAAAAAGGCTACGGCCGGGGTGTGCGGATCACAGCGGACACCTCCTCCGCATTGTTTTGGAGTATAGCGGAATCGCTCCACCGCATATTAAAATAAATATATGAAAATGGTGGAATGTACTTGTTTGTTTTATCTATTATACTACTTAGTGTTGTAATCACTAACGCGGAATTGCCTCCGCAGGTGTGCAGATCCGAGATTAGATGATTGACAACTAGAGCATGGAGCAAAGTAATATGAGGACTCCTTTTTGTTATTTAATTGAGGAATAAGTGTGGCTGCTGGGAAACGGTCCAAGACTGTGGGATTTTATTATAAGTTATGATTTCTAATAATGTTTGACATAATTGCTTTAATTTTGAGTAACACCTAGCCAGTTAGGCCCACAATATTATCATGAAAAATGGCGGGTCGTTACAATCGGGTCTACAGCCCAGTGGCTCCTCAGTAGTGCCCTTCAGAGTGTTCACGTGGAGTATATGATGTTTTCTTTCATACCAGAGTTTGCTCTCATAGCCATCTTGTTATAGTTATTTTATTTTCCAGACCAGTAACACTTGTTACTGACGTATTTTTATACTATATGTAGGTAATAATCACGAATTGGAGGAGTTAGCTTGGACAGAGGAGCACTGTTGTCGCTTGCACATATGTCAGTCGATTGAGTGATTATATTTTGTTTATGATGCTATTATATTGTGTGAATGAAGTTGCGTGATATATAGATACATGTTTGCTTATATGTTTATATATAGTATTTTGACGGGGTGACCCTAATTACACTTTTAGTGGAAATTCTGTCCATTTTATTTTAAAATTTTTATTGATTTTGATCGTAATTGTGATGGTCTGTAATTTAGTTTGCATGTTATCCATGTAGTATCACGTTAGGATTCTATGTATTCATCTATGCATAACGAGTAATATCTTCATCTTAAGACGCCGAGATTGGATCCGCATGAGTTAGGTTCGCGTTAGCCGACCTAACCGAGGCCTGTAACATGCCGGTTCGGTTCACGAGCGTGAACCGGATATGGGGTGTTATAGATCATGACTTGGAAAATGATGTGATGATAAAAGAATGTGATGTTGTGATATGCTTTATTATCTTATATATATATATATATATATATATATATATATATATATATATGATGTGATATAAAGATGTAGAGGGTGTTTTCCTTATTGCACTATTAGGAGAAACCTTGTCCGCCTATTTATAGTATTTTCATAATATCGATTACGGTGTGATTTGGATTTTTGTGTGATTTTTTCTTCGTCATCATATCATTCATGTAGCATCATGCTAGTTTGTGCATTGCATACATTCATTGTGGCATGCTTTTCATCTTATGATGCTTAGAATATATCCCTTCCACTAAAGTTCGGATTGACCAAATTAATTAAATTGAGATTTGGTTTGGTTCCCGATAACATTTCTAGTTCAGTTAATAGCAAACCGGATTTGGGCTGTTACAGTTTTTGGTATAAGAGCCGGTTCATAGTAAATGAAGATGGAATATGTCAATATAGTTCATGTGTGTACAAAAATGCTTAGAGTCAAGCCAGTAGGTATATTTCTCTTTTATTGCTTTATTTTATATATTTTTCACCATTAGTTACATGACAATGTATCCAGGGCCTGATCAGTGAATGTTGATAGTTGTAAAACCCGAAAAACATTAATTAGGGAATTTTATATAGGGTTTTGTAAATCATAGAATGAACCATAAATATTATTTAATTAAATTTATTTTTGATAAAATAAGATTATCAATTATCAATTATGACCTTTAGCATATCGATACAATGATCTTTATAGATGGTTTTAAATAAGTTTTATTTATTGAATTTTAGGATTTAACACCCATTTGTAGTAATTTAATAATTACTTTGTGACTTTACGTTATCACACAAATGACTTTTAAATTTCACACATATTCTTCTACATAAAGGAAAAGATCTGTTGTTAAATAAAACATCCTCTGGATAACTTGTGAGCACTTTTGGTTTTAGAGAAATTAGATCAATATTAAGATCAAGTGTCGTAGTTGCGGGTACCTCATCATAATTTCAGGTTCATATAATTACTTGAAATGTTATATATTTTGATTTGGGAGTCTTGGTCGGCCTGAGTCCACATTCGTCACCTTGCGCCAAGCGCAACCAAGGTCAAAGAATTGGCTCAGTCCGACACAGGGTAGCACCCTTAAAAAAGAATTACTATGTGGGAGTCTTCGTCGACTTGAGCTCATATTCAACCACCATGCACCGTAAGGGGTGACAGGGCGCAGTGGCGTAAGGCAACTCATTATGCACTTGTGATACTGAGAGGGTGAGTTAATGACAAATATCGGTAACTACAGGCCGAGGACCGCGTAGCGTGTGTGCGCATACATGGGTTTGTAGCTGGATTGGCGGCCACCTCCTAGCATATTAAGAGCACAGCATAGGCTCATAATCACGAAAAGATGTAATTTAGATGTTGTAGAATATATTAATTATTTCTTGTAATTATACGACTTAGTGTTTTTATCACTAACACAGAATTGCCTCTGCAAGTATGAGTATGGAAGGATGGGTAGAGTCGGGACAGCTGGAGGACTCTATTATTGGACTATTCTTTTCTTGAGATTGTTTGCATGGCAGTGGGATTTTGGTTCTGTTCATAGGGCTTAGATTATTTTGAGCATTTGTATATTAAATTTTATTGGTATAGATTTATTTAAAATCTTGAAAATTAATAGAAAATTAATTTATGAGACACTTAGTTTCACATAGTAACACTTGGCTCATGGCTCGGAATAGGCAGGTCATTACAATAGCCATGGACACAGGACTCAGAATAGAGGACCATCACCTTCACCACCCGGGCATGCAAGTCCTAGCCATGCCCATACTAAAGCAGAATCTAACCAACTGAGAGCCCCATCGTTGTTGGGAAACCCTACTGTGTGCTAGTCTTTGTCAGCCACCATTGTGAAAGTCAACGTAATGACAGCCGCCACAGAGTGATTAGCTGTCAGGCCAAAAGAGGCCCAAACATAGATTCAATAGAACCAGGACGAGTTTAGCAGAGAGCTTCAGCAGATAGCCCTCTCCATAGCCAGGGCAGAAAAGAGGCCAGCTTTGTATGATGAGGTGTGAGGGAGGTCTACTTTCCCTATGGGCCCTCCGCTGCCACCTCCTCCTCCATCTCTACATCAGAGGACCAGTCCTACAGTAGCTCCTTTGAATGCCCCGTTGCAGACCGGGATGGGTACAAATGGCAGAGGACCACCTAGAGTAGGCAGTGGAGGGACCTTAGTTGGTAGTGGCATTGCAGGATTAGGTAGTGCCCATGCAGGGATAGTGTTGACGATTCATTAGTTTGAACTCTGAGAAGGATGTGATAGATTAGCAGATGAAAGGAATCTCGAGTTATGGTAGTATGAACGGTTTGTGAAGAATGGAGGATGCCCATTCCTAGGAAAGTTAGATGCAAAGGAAGCTTTTCAAGGATCTCATCTACAATTGGAGTATTTGGCAGCATGGCATGCCCCATCGAGCACCGTGTACGGATCATCATGAAAGCGTTCCAGGATGAAGCCAGGATATGGTGGGATTCAGTCATGAACACCACCTTTTGTCCACAACCAGCCACTGAATGTCACATAGGATGAGTTCAAGGCAGGGTTTGACGGAAAGTATTTTCCTCCAGATATTAAGAAGAGGAAGGAAAGGGAACTTTAGATGCTTAGGCAAGGACAAATTATGGTGGTACGATATGAAACAAAATTCAGAGCATTAGAAAGGTTTTCCCAGGACCTAGTGCCCACTGAACGGAGAAGAATCAAGCATTTCTATGAAGGGCTTCAATATGAGATTCGGGTGGCCAGTGTGAACGAAGTGATTGCTACCTTTGGAGATGTAGTGTGAGTAGCAAGAGAGACAGAGAGAGTCTTAGCTACTTGACCCTGTTGAGATAATGAATAGAAGCAGCAGCACCCTCGACCATATCAACATGAAAAGGGAACACAACAAAAGCGTCAAATTGATGCCCCAATTGCTAAGAGGGCAGTGGATGGACAAGTCCAAGATGGTAGACACCATCCATGTCAGAATTGTAGAAGTCATCAGGGAAAATATGCAAAGCTGGTACCAATGTGTGCTTTAGTTGTGGTCAACCAAGCCATCGGGCAGCAATGTGTCCTTGAGTATATAGAACTGGTATTGGTAGATGTTTCAGTTGTATCAACTCGGACATTGGGCAGCAGTGTAAAACCCCCAAAAAAATAATTAGGTTATTTTATTTCGGGTTTTATAAATCTTAAAACGAACCATAAATAATATTTAATTAAATAAATTCTTAAAAATCAATATCATTAATAAACCATTCGTATTCACTTAATAGTAAGTTTTTTACTTTTCATTATCACACAAATGATATAGTAATTAGTGATTACGTTCTTTTCTATAAAATTTAATGTAATGACTTTTTAAATTCCACACATATTAATAAAATTTAATATAATGACTTCTCGAATTCCACACATATTATTCTATATGAAGGAGAGTTCTATTGTTAAATGAAACATCCTCTCGATAGCATGGGAGCACATTTGGCTTTATAGAAATTACATTCAAATTAGGATCATGTGTTGTAGTTGCAAATACATTATCACAATTCTAGGTCCGTATAATTATTTAAAATCTAGTATTTTCACTTTGGACAACATGGTCAGCCTGAGCCCAGATTTGACCACCATGCACCACGTGCAACCGGGGTCAAGTAATTGACTCAGTCTAACATGGGCTACGTCCTTCATAATTAAATAATGGACATGATGGACTGACCCATCAGCCAATAAATTTGACATGGTGGATTGGACAAGCCAGCCAACTACAGACATTGTACATTAGACTCACCAGCCGATAACAGACATGGCGGATTGGACTCGCCACCTGGTAATGGACTTGATGGACTGACCAATCAGCCAATAAATTAGACATGGCGGTTTAGACTCGCCAGCCAATTACGGACATAGTGGACTAGACTCACCAGCCGATAATGAATAAAGTGGATTGGACTCGCCAGCCGGTAATGGACATGATGGACTGACCCATCAGCCAATAAATTTGACATGGCAGATTGGACTCGCCAGCCAATTACAGACATAGTAGATTGGACTCACCAGTCGATAACGGACATGGTGGATTGGACTCGCCACCCGGTAATGGACATGATGGACTGACCCATCAGCCAAAAATTGGACATGGCGGATTGGACTCGCCAGCCAATAACGGACATGGCAGATTGGACTCGCTAGGTGGTAATGGACATGATGGACTAACCCATCAGCCAATAAATTGGACAGGGCGGATTGGACTCCCCAGGCAATTACGGACATCGTGGATTGGACTCACCAGCCGATAACAGACATGGTGGATTGGACTCACCAGCTGGTAATAGACATGATGGACTTACCCATCAGCTAATAAATAGGACATGGAGGATTGGACTCGCCAGCCAATTACAGACATGGTGGATTAGACTAACAGGCCGATAACGGACAAGGCGGACTGGACTCGCCAGCCGGTAATGGACATGATGGACTGACCCATCAGCCAATAAATTGGACATGGCAAATTGGACTTGCCAGCCAATTACAGACATGGTGGATTGGACTCACCAGCCGATAACGGACATGGTGGATTGGACTCGCCACCCGGTAATGGACATGATGGACTGATCCATTAGCCAAAAAATTTGACATGGCAGATTGGACTCGGTAGCCAATTACGGACATGGTGGGTTGCACTCACTAGTCGATAATGGACATGGTGAATTGGACTCGCCAGCCGGTAATGGTCATGATGGACTGACTCATCAGCCAATAAATTGGACATGGTGGATTGGACTCGCCAGCCAATTTCGGACATGGTGCATTGGACTCACCAGTCGATAACAGACATGGTGGATTGGACTCACCACCCGGTAATGGACATGATGGACTGACCCATCAGCCAAAAAATTGGACATGGCGGATTGGACTTGCCAGCCAATAACGGACATGGTGGATTGGACTCACCAGCCGATAATAGACATGGCGGATTGGACTCGCTAGGCGGTAATGGACATGATGGACTAACCCGTCAACCAATAAATTGGACAGGGCGGATTGGACTCGCCAGCCAATTACGGACATGGTGGATTGGACTCACCAGCCGATAATGGACATGGCAGATTGGACTCGCCAGCTGGTAATAGACATGATGTACTTACCCATCAGCCAATAAATAGGACATGGCGGATTGGACTCGCCAGCCAATTACAGACATGGTGGATTAGACTAACCAGTCGATAATGGACAAGGCGGATTGGACTCGCCAGCCGGTAATGGACATGATGGACTGACCCATCAGCCAATAAATTAGACATGGCAGAGTGGACTCGCCAGCCAAATACGGACATGGTGGATTGGCTCACCAGTCGATAACGGACATGGTGGATTGGACTCACCACCCAGTAATGGACATGATGGACTGATCCATTAGCCAAAATATTGGACATGGCAGATTGGACTCGCCAGCCAATTACGGACATGGTGGGTTGCACTCACTAGTCGATAATGGACATGGCGAATTGGACTCGCCAGCTGGTAATGGTCATGATGGACTGACTCATCAGCCAATAAATTGGACATGGCGGATTGGACTCGCCAGCCAATTATGGACACGGTGATTGGACTCACCAGCCGATAACGGAAATGGCGCATTGGACTCGCTAGCCGGTAATGGACATGATAGACTGACCCATCAGCCAACTAGTGGACATGGTGGAGTGAACCATCAGCCAACCAATGGACTTGTTGTACTAAACCATCAGCTAATAAATGGACATATTGGATTGATCACAACTGCCAATATTATAGATAACGATAGGGATTTTATGGACTTGTTTTATTTAATTATACGGCATAGTATTTTTATCATAATGCGGAATTGCCATTGCAGGTATGAGTATGGAAGGATGGGTAGAGTGAGGATAGTTGGAGGACTCTATTATTGGACTATCTTTTCTCGAGATTGTTTGCATGGCATTGGTATGTTGGTTCGGTTCATGGGACTTAGCTTATTCCGAGCATTTATATAGTAAATTTATTGTTGTGGATTTATTAAAAATCTTGAAAATTAATAGAAAATTAATTTATTAAACATTTAGTTTTATAAAGTAACACTTGGCTCGTGGCTTGGATTGGGCGGGTGGTTACAGGTTGTATAAGAGCTGTGTTTCCCACGAAATCATGCAATTCAATCATTACCTTATTGAAAGTCTAAGAGTCCACTGTCCCAAGGGTAAATTTTGTTTATATAAGAATTGATCATTCATTTATAAAATTAATTTTCATTGTTTTAGATGGTAAGTCATTAAACGTGTGCCACTTGTATGCCATGCTAGGTGCACGTGACACCCTAAACCAATGAGTGTATATGGGACACCATTAAAATAAAAGGTGTTATCTAGGTAGTATATGTGGTGTAGGTCACCTGTGCGATGTGGATAATAGTGTCATGGGACAGTGTGCCCCACTTTAGCTATACATACGAGTGGCAAGGCTTAAAAAAAATAAAAAATTTACTCATGACGCTATTATATTTTCGAGGATGAAGATTGCCAAGCTGGGGTGATTGTAAAACCCCAATTTTTCCCCTTATTATATTTTCGATGACGAAATTCCTAAGCTGCGGAGATTGTAAAAGCCCGACAAAAATAATTATATTATTTTATTTAGGGTTCTATAAATTTTAAAATGAACCATAAATAATATTTAATTAAATAAGTTCTTAAGAATAAATATCATTTATAAACCATTCGTATTCACTTAATAATAAGTTTTTGACTTTACATTATCACACAAATGATATAGTAATGAGTGATTATGATTTTTTCTATAAAATTTAATGTAATGACTTTTTAAATTCCACACATATTAATAAAATTTAATATAATGACTTCTTAATTCCACACATATTATTCTATATAAAGGTGAGTTCTATTATTAAATGAAACGTCCTCTGGATAGCTTGTGAGAACATTTGGCTTTATAGAAATTAATTTTATATTATGATCATGTATTGTAGTTGAAGATACCTTATCACAATTTCAGGTCCGTATAATTATTTAAAATGTTGTATTTTCCCCTCTCAACAACCTGCTCAGCTTGAGCCCAGATTTGAATACCATGCACTGAGTGCAACCGCGGTAAAGGAATTGACTCAATTTGACACGGGCTACGTGCTTCATAATCAAATAATGAACGTGGTGGACTGACCCATCAACCAATAAATTGGACATGGCAGATTGGACTTGCCTAGCAAATTACGGACATGGTGGATTGGATGCACCAACCGATAACGGACATGGCGGATTGGACTCGCCAGTCGGTAGTGGACATGATGGACTGACCCATTAGCAATTAAATGGACATGGCGGATTCGATTCGCCAGCCAATTACGGACATGGTGGATTAGACTCACCAACCGATAACAGACATGGCGGAACCCATCGGCCAATAAATTGGAGATGGCGGATTGGACTCGCCAGCCAATTACGGACATGGTGGATTGGACTCACCAGTTGACAATGGACATGGCAGATTGGACTCGCCAACTGGTAATGGGCATGATGGACTAAGCCATCAGCCAATAAATTGGAATGGCGGATTGGACTCGCCAGCAAATTACGGACATGGTGGAATGGACTCACCAGCCGATAATGGACATGGTGGATTGGACTCTCCAGGCAGTAATGGACATGATGGACTGACCCATCAGCCAATAAATTGATCATGGTGGATTGGACTCGCCAGCTAATTATAGACATGGCGGATTACACTCACTAGCCGATAATGGACATGGCGGATTGGACTGGCCAACCGGTAATAGACATGATGGACTGACCCATCAGCCTATAAATTGGACAGGGCGGATTGGACTCGCTAGCCACTTACGAACACGATGGATTGGACTCACCAGCCAATAACGGATATAGCAGATTGGACTCACCAGCCTGTAATGGATATGATGAACTGACCCATTAGCCAATAAATTGGACATAGCGGATTGGACTTGCCAGCCAATTACAGACAAGGTGGATTGGACTCACCAGCTGATAATGGACATGGAGGATTGGTCTCGCCAGCCGTTAATGGACATGATGGATGGTCCCATCCACCAATAAATTGGACATGGCAGATTGGATTTGCCAACCAATTACAGACATGGTGGATTGGCTCACCAGTCGATAACGGATAAGGCGGATTGGACTCGTCAACTGGTAATGGAAATGATGGACTGACCCATTAGCCAATAAATTGGACATGGCGGATTGGACTCGCCAGCCGGTAATGGACATGATTGACATCAGCCAATAAATTGGACATGGCAGATTAGACTTGCCAGCCAATTACAGACATGGGGGATTGGACTCACCATCCGATAACGGACATGGCGGATTGGACTTGCTAGCCGGTAATGGACATGATGGACCCATCAACCAAGAAATTGGACATGGCAGATTGGACTCGCCAGCTAATTACAGACATGGTGGATTGGAGATCAAAATATGGATTCAGATGAGCATCCCCGACCCGTCGAAAAACCAAGAGGTAGGAACTCCAACCTGCCCGATGCTTCTTCGGCCAAATACGATATACTAGTGGGAAGAGGCGAAGTAGTGGTCACTTTCTTTCCATTACGAACGACACCTCATTGCATGGAATTGTAATCCTCGACCAGAGGCCTGTGATCAGTGCCTATTCATCTATTGAATCATATCCAGCCTTCCCTAAACGGTGTGGCTTGGCCTAGAGGCTGATCTCCCAACGTGAAGTGGCCTTCTTTCGATGTCAATCAAGGCACTTTCCTGGGTAGGGAAGAGAATAAAAATAGGCCACAGATGGTGGCCGTGGTAGGATCGAGGGCAGTTGGTCAGATCTAGTATGGATCGGTAGGCGATGACAAGTCTCTTGCCTCGCAAGGTTCATATCAAGCTGGTGGAGAAAAATAAAAAGCGATTGAAAGTGGCCAGGAGGTCTCGTCCATAGTGGTTCCCCCCTTGGTGATTGACCGGGAATTTTTTATTTCAAGAAAAAAAATACTTGCACGGCGCATCTTTTTATTAATCGGTTCTTCGCTCGACACCACTGCTCAAATGGGACCCAGCGACAGTTGAGCGACCGAATATTGCCCCTTGGACTGATGATTTCCCATTCGTAGATTAGATCATTACTAATGGAATCTCCTTCCAAATTTGACTCAAAATGGAGCGAAATGATCTTTTGTTCTTTGGTTGAAAAGAGACTATAGTAGTACACTATTCCTTCCCTCATTAGCCTTATATGATTCGTAAGTCACTCAAAGAGGGTAAGAAAGAAATAAGCTCATAAACAGGTGGCTTGCGTGGCACCATCTTTTACTTGGCCTTTAGAGTGCCCCTGAACGGAAGGAAGGAAAGATAGAGATAACTCTATCCTAGCTACTGGCGAAGGAGTCACTAATGAAGGTGCGAAGCTGAAGCGGAGTGCGTTGCACGACTAGTTGGGGGTTAATTCATCAGGTCGCAGCACCTTTTTTCTATTTCGAGCAAAATCGCTTTGCACCTTACTCAGCCAAACCAACCCGAGCGGAGCGCTTATGCGCCTTGCTTCCGCTTCAGAGCGCAAAGCCTTTTTCAGCTTGCTCGTAGCTTCTGTCATGAATACAGAATGAATTTACCTGATTGCACCATAACATAAAGACTAGAGTGCTAGACTGATACAGGGAATGCTTACTCTGCTAGGCCAGATTCCTTTCGGCCGGTGCCAAGCCAAGGCCAACAAGAATGGGAGAAGGGGCTTACCCAAGATCATAAGAGTGGTAGCCCAACGGCTGAACTGTTCTTTCCTCTTCGAGGCTCAGACAAAAGTGGAGGGGGTATCCTACCGGACTCGCTTTTTCCTTTAGCCAGAAAAGAGAGGATGCTCCCGGTTGAGCAGCCACACCCTAGGGTCGTGCCCCCTATCAGCTTGAAAGCCTGACTATTCCATCTGCATTTGAAATGATTTGTCAACTGGACTAGGTGAAGCAGGGACTGGATCGGGGGAGATGGAAATCCCTAGAGGGTGAATCCATCAAAGAATTGCACACAGTTCTGTTTGACTGAGATGTGAATGCCCTGCTTGGTATAGTGGCCGCTCAAGCCGCATTATTTACGCAATTCCTTGATCTGATCGTTACCTTGCTTTCGATTTTCTATTAATTCATGATCTGGCCTGACTTGGTCGACCCGATCATGATATTTCACTCATGATCTGGCCTGACCTGGTCGACCCAATCATGATATTGAAGGATGGGACCTTTTCTCGACAAAAAATATGAAGGTGAACCACAATGAGAAACATACTTGCCCCATTAGAGACTAGAAGACAGAGCAGCGGAGGGACTTCCATCATGTTCAAAGCTTTCAGCGGGCGATATGGCTTTTTGGCTGAGCCATATCTTGCTGCTCTCGGAAAGGGAAGAATGCGACCAACGTATTTTCTAAACTTTGGTATCTTGAACCCTTCAGGCAGAGCTACATTTGGATGTCGGCAAAAATCCTTGAATCCAAGCCTCCTTCTTCCCATATTGGTCTGCTCTACTGCAGAGTGTATCATTCCAATTCTATCAGACAGAGCAGGATAGCTGCCATCAAGCTGCCCCTTTCCCTTTAGAGCGAGGGCCTTCCGAGACCAATGCAATCAAGAAGTAGCTAGATTGACACTGACTATTCTTGCATCGAGAAAGAGTGAAAAGAACTCCCCTCAAAAACTTCTGCTATTCTTCTTTTTTGCTGCAGCCCAATAGGGCTCCTGTGAGTCAGCTGCCTATGAGCTATCGAGACACTTGGAATGTGTATCGCTATTAGCGCCCCAAAAGGTGAAAACTTTGACCTTCCCTCTTCGGCCTAAAAGAACAATCTCTCTCCAGTCCCTTTTCCAAGCTACCTGAAGTGCAAAATGAAAATTTTTAGTTCAGACTCAATAGCGCAATCAATGCCCGCATTCACAGCAAAGCCAACCAACCAATTACCACAAATGTCTCTGCAAAGTCCGCCAAAACCAGCAGCCCCAGGACAACCTTTAGCACATCCATCCTTGCTCAATTTGACATAAACATATAAAGTCCTACAATCAAGCACTATGGTGATGGAAGTTTGATAACGGACATGGCAAATTCGACTCACCAGCCGATAACGGACTTGGTAGATTGGACTCGCTAGCCGGTAATGGACATGATGGACTTACCCATTAGCCAATAAATTAGAAATGGCACATTGGACTTGCCAGCCAATTACGGACATGGTGGACTAACCCATCAGCCAATAGATAGACATGGTGGACTGACCAATTAGCCAACTAATGGACATGGTGGATTGGACTCACCAGTCGATAACGGACATGGTGGATTAGACTCGCCAGCCGGTAATGGACATGATGGACTGACCCATCAGCCAACTAATGGACATGGTGGATTGAACCATTAGCAACTAATGGACATGGTGGACTGAACCATCAGCTAATAAATGGACATGTTGGAATGGTTACAAATGCTAATATTATATATAATGATAGGGAGTTTATGGACTTATTTTATTTAATTATACGGCATAGTATTTTTATCACTAACGTGGAATTGCCTTCGCAGGTATGAGCATGGAAGGATGGGTAGAGTCGGGAAAGTTGGAGGACTCTATTATTGGACTATTCTTTTCTCGAGATTGTTTGCATGGCAGTGGGATGTTGGTTCGGTTCATGGGACTTATATTTTTCCGAGCATTTATATAGTAAATTTATTGTTGTGGATTTACTAAAAATATAGAAAATTAATAGAAAATTAATTTATGAAACATTTAGTTTTATATAGTAACACTTGGCTCGTGGTTCGAAACGTGCAGGTCGTTACAGGTGGTATGAAAGTTGTGTTTCCCATGAAACCATGCAAATCAATCATTACCCTGTTGAAAGTCGAAGAGTCCATTGTCCCAAGGGTAAATTTTCTTTATATAAGAATTGATCATTCTTTTACAAAATTAATTTTCATTGTTTTAGATGGTAACTCATTATAGGTGTGCCACTTGAATGCCATGCTAGGTGTAACACCACGTTTCGGCTCACCCGTGAACCGACCCGGAAATGTCACCGGCGACCGAACCGTTCGCTAATCTATTAGATTCGGTTAAGCCGACCCGGATCTACTCTCGGCGTCTCAAGATGGAGATGCAAATGTGAAATGCATGAATGGGAACAATTGGGTTCTAACGCAGTCCTACATGCATGCTATGATGTATAAGCAAAATAAGACAAAACAACAAATGCAAAACCAAAAGAAAATATATACTATTTTATGAAAATACGATAACACATAACAATCTACCATGACATTAAATCATTATCTCATTCGTTTTTACCCGAGCCGAGTCTGAACTCCAAGGCTCCCTACTCATTCATATTTATCAGTTCGTTTCATAACAAATAATTCATTCAAGAAAACACATCGAAATTATCATTTACATAACAATAACACACCATCATTATACATACGTTACACGCGGCAGGTATATGTGTGCGCAGTTCCGTGCTGCTCTTCCGCAGTCCCGACAGCTTTCATCGCTTGCATTCCTCACCTACATATATATAGAAAAACCATCAGTAACGAGTGTTACCGACCCGGAAAATAACTAATATCAATCTCGCGCAGGAGAGCAAACTCTCCTGTTGAATCAAAACCATATACTTCCTCAAGAACTCTCATCAGGGCACATACGGGAGCCGTCGCCGTCGGGCCGTCGCCCTTGGGTCGACAGCATCCCCCTTTCTTTCTCATTCTCATACCTTGGCCATTTCTCTATTGCTTCTCGCATCAAATTTCATTCCTTACCGCCCTCTGCACCTTCCATATTACTCCTGGCCTTGAGCACAAAGGCCGAGCACTCTCAGGCAGTCGCCTTCAGTACCCTTTGAACCACAAGTCTAGACATGCGCTGCATTTTAGTACCCGTAAACCTCCACACTTCTCCGGGTTTGAGGAACTCAAAGGTGGAGTTGTCCGGATCCTTCGGGAACGAAGTGGGTTCTCCCCAGCTCCAGAGCCCGCTCTTCCGAGCACACGCCCTATCTGAAGACGTGGCCGCAAGTAACCCTCATTTCATCTCTCACCGAAAACAAGAAAACTATACATATATAGGCCTGGGTTGGGATTTATACAATAGGCCCGAAGGCATCGTGAGCTGGATCTGAAGTTCGAAAACAAACTCGAGGGATCTCATCCTCGAGGGTTATTAATTCGAAATAAAAGTGTTGGCTAAATGGCCCGAGTTAAGTGGGATCTGATAAAACGCCACTTAACTCGTCCTGCACATGATAAATCAAATATACAATAGAGTAGCGTAAAACAGAGAACGAGTCCTAAACGGACCTGGTAGAAGCTCCAAACGGGTCCACGCGCCTAGGCGGCGAGCTCCTACACCGTACCTACACAATCAAGCTAAAAACTAACGCCCGCATGATGAATCACACATCCTATAGCATGCTCACACAATCAACACAATTACGCATCAATCAACACACATCAACCTATATCAATTCTAGCAAGCCTACTTAGGCTAATTTGCATTAGATCATGATCATTACCTAGTTACTCTAATTTATTTCTTAGCCTCCATTTTTAACACCACTCAATCAAGCAAATTTCATATTTTATCCTTAATCAAATCTACATTTATATATATTATTATAACATACAATTCACCAATCCTAGCATGCAATTCTAATAATCAATACTTTCAAATAATTAAATTAAAATAAATTATACCACGCGTCGTCGAAAATTGGCGACGGCTAGGGTTTCCGTTTCGTGGCTCGAAACTCGAATTCGGCACCTAGCGGCGTCCGAAGTCCGATCAGATTGGACCAGGTGCGTTCGGCGGATGATCCGGCGAATTTCCCACGAATCCAATTTTCCGGCGATTCCGGCGGTTTTCCGGCAAGTGTCGGCGGTTTTCCAGCAGATTCCGATGGTTTTCCGGCGACGATTCGGGACGGAGCAATCAGGTGGTCTATCGGCACCAGCTTGACGAGCTTGGTCCGATGGAGGTGTCAAACAAGGTAGCCGAGGCGGCGATGGCCGTCGACGGCGGCGTCGAAAATGGGCGGCGGTGGCGGCGTGCTCCGATCGAGGCTGCAGCCGGCCTCAACGATGGTCGGGATGGTGGGGGAAACGTCGGTGACGGCAAGGGGGTGGTCATCAGGGCCACTGTGGCGATGGCGCGGCCCGGATGATGGCAGAATCCGGCTCGGAGTGGCGACGGCTGAGGTGGTTTCGTGGGGCGATTCCGACGTCGTGGCGGCGAGATGGTGCCCGGGGTGGGTCGTGGCGGCACGGCGACTGAACGGCGGGGCGGGGCGGCGTTGATCGGCAGCAGTGCGGCGTTCGCAGCGGCGGCGGCGGCGACGACCGTGGGTGGTGCGGCTAAGGTTTGGAAGGGTAAGTGTCGGGAGGAAGAAGAAGTGCTGTAGTGGCAGTTTCGTAAATAAGTATTGACTCGATTTCTACTCGTGTCAAAATAATAATTAGTTCATAATAAATTATAAAAAAATCTAGAAAAATATGGAAAAATTCCATAAAATAAAACAAACACAACATCATCCAAATGACATGCTCTATAACTAATAGCCCATCTGAATATAATCCAGCGCGTCCTAATGCGTTATTCAGCCTACAACTATTCTACGATCAAATAAAAATAATAATCAATACTGCATACCTCCATATACTTGATAACCCATTTTTCATCATCTTTTAGGCGTTATCATCGTACATTTGAGCATACATGACCCTCATCGCTCATAACTCACAGCTGGCCTCAACTCAGCTCGCGGTCCATGAAGCTGACTCGACTCGAACCGACAGTTGAACCGACTGGTTCACTCCCGTAACACTCTGACTCGAGTCACGGGTTTTACACTAGGTGCACGTGACACCCTAAACCAATGAGTGTATATGGGACGCCTTTACAATCAGAGGTGTTATCTAGGTAGTATGGGTGGTATAGGTCACCTATGCGATTTGGATAACAGTGTCATGGGACAATAGTGCCGCACATTAGCTATACATATGAATGGCAAAGCTTTAAAAAAAAAAATTACTCATGACCCTATTATATTTTCGAGGATGAAGATTCCCAAGCTGGAGTGATTGTAAAACCCCAATTTTTGTCCTTATTATATTTTCGAGAACGAAAATTCCTAAGATGGGGAGATTGTAAAAACCCCGAAAAAATAATTTGGTTATTTTATTTAGGGTTTTATAAATCATAAAATGAACCATAAATAATATTTAATTAAATAAATTCTATAGAATCTATATCATTTATAAACCATTCGTATTCACTTAATAATAAGTTTTGACTCTACATTGTCACACAAATGATAAAATAATGAGTGATTACATTCTTTTCTATAAAATTTAATGTAATGACTTTTTAAATTACACACATATTAATAAAATTTAATATAATGACTTCCTCAATTCCACACATAATATTAAATATAAAGGAGAGTTCTATTGTTGTATGAAACATCTTCTGAATAGCTTGTGAGCATATTTTGTTTTAGAGAAAATAACAATCATATAAGGATCATGTGTTGTAGTTACATATACCTTATCACAATTCCAGATCCGTATAATTATTTAAAATGTTGTATTTTTCCTTTTGGACAACCTGGTTAGCCTGAGCCCAGATTTGACCACCGTGCACCGAGTGAAATCGGGGTCAAGGAATAGACTCAGTTTGACGTGGGCTACATCCTTCATAATCAAATAATGGATATGATGGACTGACCCATCAGCCAATAAATTGGACATGGCAGATTGGACTCTCTAGCCAATTATGGACATGGTGGATTGGACTCATCAGCCAATAAGGGACATGGCGGATTGGACTCGCTAGCAGGTAATGGACATGATGGACTGACCCTACAGCTAATAAATTGGACATGGTGGATTGGGCTCGCTAGCTAATTATGGACATGGTGGATTGGACTCACTAGCTAATAACGGACATGGCGGATTGGACTCACCAGCTGGTAATGGACATGATGGACTGACCCATCAGCCAATAAATTGGATATGGTGGATTTGACTCGCCAGCCAATTACGGACATGGTGGATTGGACTCACCAGCCGATAACGGACATGGCAGATTGGACTCGCCAGCTGGTAATGGACATGATGGATTGACCCATTAGCTAATAAATTGGACATGGCGGGTTGGACTCGCCAGCTAATTATGGACATGGTGGATTGGACTCACCAGCCGATTACGGACTTGG
The DNA here is from genome assembly GCA_033002965.1 of Piper betle. Lineage (NCBI taxonomy): Eukaryota > Viridiplantae > Streptophyta > Magnoliopsida > Piperales > Piperaceae > Piper > Piper betle. Next base: position 21,574 of record JAURVB010013626.1, on the reverse strand, counting down.
TGGATTGGACTCTCCAGCCAGTAATGGACATGATGGGCTGACCCATCAGCCATAAATTGGACATGGCCGATTGGACTTGCCAGCCAATTACAGACATGGTGGATTGGACTCACCAGCCGATAATGTGCATGGCAGATTGGACTCACCTACCGGTAATGGACATGATGGACTGACCCATCAGCCAATAATTTGGCATGGCGAATTGGGCTCGTCAGCAAATTTTGGGCTGGCCAACCAATTACGGACATGGTGGATTGGACTCACTAGCCGATAATGGACATGGCGGATTGGACTCACCAGTCGATAACGGACATGGTGGATTGGACTCGCCAGCTGGTAATGGACAGATGGACTGATCCATCAGCTAATAAATTGGACATGGTGGATTGGACTCGCCAACCGGTAATGGACATGATGGACTGACCCATCAACCAACTAATGGTGGACTAACCCATCAGCCAATAGATAGACATGGTGGAGTAACCCATCAGCCAATAGATAGACATGGTGGACTGATCCTTCAGCCAACTAATGGACATGGTCGATTGGACTCACCAGTCGATAACGGACATGACGGATTGGACTCGCCAGCCGGTAATGGACATGATGGACTGACCCATCAGCCAGCTAATGGACATGGTGGATTGGACTCACCAGTCGATAACGGACATGGCGGATTGGACTCGCCAGCCAGTAATGGACATGATGGACTAACCCATCAGCCAACTAGTGGACATGGTGGATTGAACCATCAGCTAACTAATGGACATGGTGGACTGAACCATCCGCTAATAAATGGACATGTTGGAATGGTCACCACTGCCAATATTATAGATAATGATAGGGAGTTTATGGACTTGTTTTATTTAATTATACGGCATAGTCTTTTTATCACTAATGTGGAATTGCCTTCGTAGGTATGAGCATGGAAGGATGGGTAGAGTCGGGAAAGCTGGAGGACTCTATTATTGGACTATTCTTTTCTCGAGATTGTTTGCGTGGCAATGGGATGTTGGTTCGGTTCATGGGACTTAGCTTATTCTAAGTATTTATATAGTAAATTTATTGTTGTGGATTTATTCAATATCTTGAAAATTAATATAAAATTAATTTATGAAACATTTAGTTTTATATAGTAATACTTGGCTCGTGGCTCGGAATGGACGGGTTGTTACAAGCAGTGTGTCCGAATGCACCACGCCAACAACCAACCTTTCCAACACCACTACAGGGACTAGCACTCCTAGCACCCCCACCACAATGACAATAGAGAGGCGAACAAGGTCTTAGTCAAGGACAACAAGGTAGTGGTCAGCAGCCACAGAGACAACAACAATGAGGGGTAAAAATCAGAGAGGAATGATGGTTGCGGGATAGGCTAGACAATAACAAGTCAGAGAGCAGGCACCGCCAGCAGATTTTGCTACCCTAACATATCAACAGTAGCAACATCAGCAGCCAGTTACAATGTACACGGCCATGGCCGCAGAAGAATTGGAAGATACAACCGTCGTGACAGGTACGCTTCTTTATATTTAATTCTAGCTGCACACATTCTTTTATATCACACACACTCACAGATAGGATTGGAGGTCAGATAAAGAATTTAGGACATTCATTTCTAGTGTCCACACCCTCACCCCTCCCACCCCAGCCTGTCCCCCCGCCCCCCTGCTAATAGAATTATAGAGTGTGTGCATGGTGTCGCCGTTGAAATTCAATAGTGACAATCGGTAGCAAATTTGATACTATTCAGGATGATGGAGTTTGATATAATATTTGTAATGGATTGGATGTCAAGACAGGAGCTTTGATAGATTGTCGAAGGAAGAGGGTGACTTTCCATTGTGGAAGGCTCCACTTTTTCTTCCAGGTTCATGGCAAAGAAAGAGAAGAAGGTTGGATCTCCCATCAGAGTGCAGTGAGATAGTTGGACAGAGGTTGTGTGTTACACATTCTTGTGTTACACATTTTCTTAGTACCGACCGAGCCTAATGGTGTAGAGGATAGGTCTAGTATTGAACAAATTCTTGTGGATAGGGAATTCATAGATGTTTTTCCAGATGAAGTCACCGGTTTGCCTCTAGAGAGAGATGTTGAATTTGCTATTAACTAGATACCATGAACAACAACAATCTCTAGAGCACCATACAGGATGGCACCACTTGAACTTTAGGAACTCAAGGAGAAGCTGCAGGCACTGTTGGATTAGGGATTTATCAGACCGAGTGTGTCACCATGGGGAGCACCAGCATTGTTAGTAAGGAAGAAAGATGGAGGCAAGCATTTGTGCATTGACTATAGGATGCTAAACCATGTAACCATAAAAAATAGATATCCCCTTCCTTGTATTGATGATTTATTTGACTAGTTGAGCTTAGTAGTGATCTTTTAAAGATTGACTTGAGATCTGGTTACCATAAGTTGAGGATTTTGGCAGAAGATATTCCCAAAACTGCATTTAGGACTAGATATGGACACTAGGAGTTTTTGGTCATGCCTTTCGGCTTGACCAATGCTCCAGCAGCATTCATGGAATTGATGAATAGAGTATTCAGCCCATACTTAGATCACTTTATAATAGTCTTTGTGGATGACATCTTGGTGTACTCTTTATCTAGAGTAGAGCATGAGTAGCATCTTCAAACTGTACTATAGATTTTGAGGGAACACAGATTATATGGGAAATTCTCAAATTGTAACTTTTGGCTCTTAGAAGTCAACTTCTTGGGAGACATTGTGTCAACAGCCGGTATAGTAGTAGATCCAACAAAGATTGAGGTAGTTGTACAGTGGGAATAGCCGAGAACACCAATAGAGGTGCAAAGTTTCCTCGCCGTAGTAGGGTATTATCGGAGATTTATTCAGGATTTCTCCTTTATAGCAGCCCCTCTTACATGACTGACTAGAAAGGAGGGATGTTTTATATGGAAAAATGAGTGTGTACAAATCTTTAAGAAGCTAAAGGAGAGAATGACTTCAGCGCCTGTTCTCACCTTGCCAAAAGGACACAATGATTTCATGGTCTATACAAATGCATTAGGAGTTGGACTTGGATGTGTCTTGACCCAAAGTGACAAAGTTATTGCCTATGCTTCTCACCAGCTAAAGGTGCATGAGCGTAACTATCCTAGTCATGACCTAGAACATGCAACAATGATCTTTGCCCTCAGAACACGGAAACATTACCTTTATGGGACTATCTTCAAGCTTTTAAGTGACCACAAAAGTTTGAAGTATATCTTTATGCAAAAAGATCTAAATAGTAGACGAAGGAGATGGTTGGAACTGTTGTTTGATTTTGAGATTGATATCTTGTACCATGAGGGCAAGGCGAATGTAGTAGCAGACACTTAAGTAGGAAACCTGTTCAAAGTTCAAAGGGAATAGTAGCAATTTCAGTAACTTAGAATGATACAAGCCAAAGACAGATAGTGGGTATGATGGCAAGAATCTCGATTCAACCAAGTATTCTTGAACAGATTAGAACCGCACAAGAAAAAAATGAGCAGTTGAGTCAGTGGTTAGAGCAAGGAACTTACAGAGATTTGGCCCAGATGTAGATAGATTAGTCAAATTGAGAGGTCATCTTTTGTACCTGACATCCCCAAGTATCCCAAACTTCAAAGTGCAATTCTTCATGAAGTGGACACTTTGAGGTGCATAGTGCATCCGGGTGAAGTGAAGATGTATCATGATGTTTGGCTATCATATTGGTGGTCAAGATTGAAGAGGGAAGTTTTTGATACAGTCACCAAGTGTCTGGTTTGCCAACAAGTGAAGGTGGAACACATTTGACCGAGTGAAACTTTATAGCCTTTCAAGATCCCAAAGTGGAAGTGGGAGAGTATAGGATATGATTTTGTGATAGGGTTGCTTAAAACCCGTTAGTAGAGAGATGTCATAAGGGTAAGAGTGAATCGGCTGATGAAAAGTGCACATTTCATACCAATCAGGATGGATTACCCACTAACCACTTTAGTGACATTATATAGAGACCAGATAGTATGATAACATGGAGTGCAATTGGAGATTATATTGGATAGAGATCCACGATTGATATCCAGATTTTGGAGAGCATTTCAAACAGCCATGGGCACAAAGTCAATGTTCAGCACTGCATTTCACCCTCAGATGGATGGGCAATCCGAGAGGACCATTCAAATACTTGAAGATTTGCTCAGGGCATGTATGCTTGATTTTGGAGGTAGTTGGGAAGAAGACTTTGCCCTTAGTGAAATTCGCATACAACAACAATTATTAGGCTAGCATTGGAATGGCACTATTTGAAGCACTGTATGGTAGACTATATAGATCTCCCGTATGTTAGGTTCAAGGTAGTGAGCCAATGGTAGTTGGTCTAGAGATGATTCAGTAGACACAGGAGGTAGTGATGCAAATCTGAGAGAGAATGAGATCAGCCCAGAACCAACAAATGAGTTACGCCGACCAGCATAGAGGAGTTGATGTTGGGAGTTTAGTAATAAAATCACATGTGACACGCTCCCATTTCCAGGTAGGTATCTCTAAAGATTGTAATAATCCATCGGGTAGTTGATGTTAGGCTTTGATCAATTGGCACGTCTGACACTTGGAAACAAAATCCACCACAACCCTCTTCATCCCAACCCACCAGTAGGTTCGTTTTAAGTCCTGGTACATCTTTGTAACACCAGGGTGTATTGAGAACCTTGAACGATGAGCTTCCACTAGGATATCTCGCTTTAATGCATCATTGTTGGGTACACACAACCTCCCTCTAAATCTGATTACACTGTTGGAATCTGCTACAATGTCGGGAGTTTTGTCCAACATTTCATTCAGCTTCTCATCTTCCATTTATGTTAACTTAACTAGGTCCACCAATTCATTGGAGACAACCAGGTTCGCCAGTAGTCCTGTCACTCGATCCACCGGGTTAATAGCCACCACGTCAACTGACATAGCCCAAAGTCTAGCTAGCTGTTGACCCTTGTCCACCTTGCCCTTCCGACTCAACGCGTCGGCTACAACGTTCTCTTTTCCCGGATGGTATAAAATTTGGAAATCATAGTCCTTCAAGTATTCTATCCACCGCCTCTGTCAAAGGTTAAGGTCATTCTGGGTGAAGATATACTTCAAACTTTGGTGGTCGGTGAAAACCTTGAACTGAGCTCCGTACAAATAGTGTCTCCAAATTTTCAGAGCAAACACAACTGCTGCCAGTTCCAAGTCATGGGTTGCATAATTTTGCTCGTGAATCTTCAATTGGCGAGAGGCATAAGCCACCACCTTACCATCTTGCATAAGGACACATCCTAACCCCACTAGAGAAACATCACTGAAGACCACGAATCCTTCGTTGCCATTTGGTATAGTCAAAACTGGTGTAGTAGTTAAACTCTTCTTCAAAGATTGGAAACTCTCCTCACACTTGTTACTCCATTCGAACTTGACCCCCTTGCGTGTAAGCTTAGTCATTGGCGATGCCACCGAAGAGAAATCTTTAATGAACTTCCGATAGTAACCTGCTAGTCCAAGGAAACTTCGGATGTCTGTGACTGACTTGGGTTGTGGCCAATCAGTAACTGTTCTCACTTTTGATGGATCCACTACGACCCCTGCCTTTGAGACAACATGTCCGAGGAAATTCACCACCTTCAGCCAGAAGTCACACTTTGATAACTTGACGAACAATTGATTCTCCCTCAAAACTTGAAGAGCAATGGACAAGTGTTTCCCATGGTTCTCCTCATTATTTGAATAGACCAGAATGTCATCCACAAACACAATAATACACTTATCCAAGTATTTGTGGAACACCGTGTTCATAAGTGACATAAAGGCCACTGGTGCAATTGTAAGACCAAAAGGCATAACTAGAAACTCATAATGTCCATATCGAGTTTGGAAAGCCATTTTTTGTATGTCAGATTCCTTCACACGCAGTTGATGATATCCGGACCGCAAGTCTATTTTTGAGAATATTCCAGCTGTTTTCAACTGATCAAATAAATCATCAATCCTCGGTAAGGGGTACCGATTCTTGATTGTCACTTGATTAAGCATGGCGATATACACAATCGAAGTGAGGCATCCTTCTTCTTTATGAAAAGAACAGGGGCTCCCCAGGGTGAAGTACTTGGTCGGATGAAGCCTGCCTACAACAGCTCTTCTAATTGACTCTTTAACTCCTTGAGTTCCACTGGAGCCATGCTGTGAGATCCCTCAACTTAGTCCCATATCTAATACCTACTGGGAGAAGATCCTGTTTATAAGTGGGAATGGACTATAGATCTTTAACTTCCGGGGTACCCATTTTAAAGAAATGACTTAGCCCATTACGTTGCACTTTGGGCTGGGTCATTACAAATGGTATCAGAGCCGACCTGGTTCCATGTTAGATGGTGGGATGGACTAGGGACGTTAGCTAGGCTGCCGGTCACGGGCCAAAAAAAGGTCGTGGGCTGGGGCTAGCAACGGGCCAAGACTAGAAACGTTGGCTAGGCTGCCGGTCACGGGCCAGAAAGGACGTGGGCTGGGGCTAGCAACGGGCAAATAATAGGCATTTCAGGGATGAAATTTCCTAAGGTGGGTGGATTGTGAGATCCCTCAACTTAGTCCCACATCTAATACCTACTGGGAGAAGATCCTGTTTATAAGTGGGAATGGACTATAGATCTTTAAATTCCGGGGTACCCATTTTAAAGAAATGACTTAGCCCATTACGTTGCACTTTGGGCTGGGTCGTTACACATGTGGTAAGGTGCTTTAGAAATTAGTGCACCAATTTCTAGAGCTCCATATAGGATGGCACCTCTTGAGCTCAAGTAACTCAAGGACCAGTTACAGACACTATTGGATCAAGGATTCATCAGACCAAGTGTTTCCCCATGGGGTGCACTATTGTTATTTGTGAGGAAGAAGGATGGAAGCATGGGCTTATGCATCAATTGAAGGATGCTAAACCATGTGACTATTAAGAATAGATACCATCTTCCTTGCATTGATGACCTATTTGATTAGTTGAGCTCAGTAGTTGTCTTCTCAAAGATTGATTTGAGGTCAGGATACTACCAGTTGATGATTAGAGCAGAAGACATTCCAAAGACTGCATTCAGGACAAGATATGGACACTACGAGTTTTTGGTCATGCCTTTTGGACTGACCAATGCCCCAACAACATTTATGGACTTGATAAACAGAGTGTTCAGTCCATACCTGGACTAGTTTGATCGTCTTTGTGGACGACATACTAGTATATTCTTTGTCCAGGGAAGAGCATGAGCAGCATTTGAGGATGGTGTTGTAGACACTAAGAGAGCATAGATTGTACAGGAAGTTTTTGAAGTGCAGTTTTTGGTTGTGAAGTGCACTTTCTCAGCCATTTCATCATAGCATCAGGCATTTCAGTAGATCAAGCAAGATAGAAGTAGTAGTGCACTGGGAACAGCCGAAGACACCTACAGAGGTTTGAAGTTTCCTAGGCCTAGCTGGATACTACAAATGTTTTATTTAGGATTTCTCTTCCATAGCAGCCCCTCTTACACGGCTGACTAGGAAGGAGGAACAATTCAGATGGATGGACTCCTGACATTGTAGTTGATTTCAATAGTGTGATCAGATTTAGAGGAAGGTTGTGTGTACCCAAGGATGATGCTCTGAGGCAGAATATATTGGAGGAGGCTCATTGCTCAAAGTTCTTGATACACCCTGATATTACTAAAATGTATTAGGATTTAAAGCGAACCTACTAGTGGATTGGGATGAAGAGGGATGTTGTGGATTTTGTTTCCAGGTGTCTGACTTGCCAACAGATCAAAGCCCAACATCAACTACCTGGAGGACTATTGCAACCTTTCGAAATACCAACTTGGAAATGGGAGTGTGTCACATGCGATTTTATTGCAAAGCTCCCAAGGACTCAGAAGAAGCATGACTCCATATGGGTGGTTGTGGACAGACAAACTAAGGTAGCTCACTTTATCCTCACAAAAGCAATGAGAACTGCGGAATACCTGGCAGGATTGTATGTCAACAATATTGTCAAGTTGCATGGGATTCCAAAGGAGATAGTCTCCGACCGAGATCCCCTATTCACCTCACATTTCTGGGAAGATTTCCAAAAAGCCATGGGGACTCAAATCAAGCTGAGTACAACATATCATCCCCAGACTGATGGCCACAGTGAGAGGACTATTCAAACTTTGGAAGATTTGTCAAGAGCTTGCATTCTTGACTGGGGAGGTGACTGGGAGAAACACTTAGCCTTGGCTGAATTTACCTACAATTACTCTTATCAAGCCAGTATAGGGATGGCACCATTTGAGGCCTTATATGGCAGGCCCTATAGGTCTCCATCTTGCTGGCTGGAGTCTACCAAAGCAAATATAGCCGGGCCAGAGATGGTGAGGGAAGCAACTAAAAAGGTGAACCTCATTCAAGAAAGGCTTAAGGCAGCTCAGGATCGACAAAAGAGTTATGCCGATACTCGAAGGAGGGACCTAGAGTTCCAAGTTGGGGCGTGTGTGTACCTAAAGACATTTCCTACAAAGGGGGTAATCAGATTTAGAACATCAGGGAAGTTGAAGCCAAGATTCATAGGACAGTTCCCAATCTTGGATCGAGTTGGAAATTGTGCATATAGACTAGCATTACCACCAAGCCTAGATGGAGTACACAATGTTTTCCACGTGTCAATGCTAATGAAATATGTACTAGATGAGGATTATATAATCACAAATTTTGAAGACTTAGAGCTATGAGGAAAAGCTGTTTCGCATCCTAGCAAGGGAAATAAAGACACTCATGAACAAGGAAATTCCTTTGGTAAAAGTATTGTGGAAAAATCAAGGAAGCCACATGGGAGATTGAACAAGAAATGGCAAGGAAATACCCTAGCCTATTCGTGGCATAAGATTCTTATCATTTTATCATGAACTGATCCCGAAGATAAAATTAATCATGATTGTTTTGTTGCCCGTTTTGATATTTCAGGGATGAAATATTTCCAAGTTGGGGAGATTGTAAAGATTGTGAAAAAATATTAATAAAATAAAATAAAATATTTTACTCGGTCCGGGAAGGATCGAACGTTGGAGAATTTTTATTATTATTTATATTATATTCTCTACTCTGCTAATTAATATATTTTATTATTTACCTGGTTACCTGGTTAAATGAATATGGGTGTTGGGGTGTTCTCACATACCCTAGCCGTCATTTTCATTTTACATTTTGTGAGGGGGCGTCATCTTCAGCTTATTCTCTCATTTCCTTCTCCTTTTCCGGAGCCGGCTTCTTCCTTGCTTGGTTATTCTTCCTATCTCCCTATTCTTAATTTTCTTCCATGCATATTTATTAATTGATAATAAGTTTGATAAACATGAGAAATAAAGTCTAAAATCGACAATAAACAACTAAAACTAAACTGGAAACTGAAATTCGCCATGGTCGACGAGTGCAAGAATTTGGGCAAGGATGGGCGACTGTAAACAATTACAAGGCAGCCACTCACAACCTCGATGACCTCTCTAGCTACTGGGTCGAAGGGATGGCTTGGCTGGACCCTTGCTACCGATGAGTGGTGGAATTACACCTGGTTATGGGCAGAGTTGCAAGGATGGTGGATATGGCGGCGTTCATCTGAAACAGACGCTGTCATGGCAGATTCAAAGGGTAGATGCCAGTTGTTCTTCGTCGACAACATAAGGGGTCCATTACAGCAGTTCAGGCCACCGGCACAAGCCACAGCAGACGACCTTCTCGCCGGAATTCATGGCGGTGATGTGGAGAAGTGGGGAGAATGACCATACTCCCTGCAACATCCAAAGGTGGCTGATCCTTACTGTTTTGAGGCCGGCCTGAGGTTGTTAACCTTTGAATTGGAGCAAGGTGCAAGAAAGAAGTGGTCTTGAGGCTAAGAGAAGAAGGATAGGTCTGGTTTTTGGGTGCAAGGATGGAGTTTGGAGAAGAGGACGTTGGGGAAGAAGAAGATGGCAAACTTGTAAATATAGGTTGACTCGACACCGACTCGAGTTAAAAAAATAGTACTAACTCGTAATAAATCTTTAAAAATAATTATTCTAATGGGTTATGGGTTGAAGTTACTAAACTAATTAATTATTGTACGAAATTGCTACGAGTAATAAAAATACAGTAATGATAAACAATCAATAATTAATCAGTGTACTACAAGCTATTAATTTAAATCGGAAGGTTATAAGTAATTAATAAAATAAAGAATTTCACCTTTACCATATTAAATTTAATACTAGGTAAATGAAGTGATTATTTTAATAACAAGTTAGTAAGGTAGAAAATGAGTTATTAAACTATAATCATGTAAAAATCACAAGCGTTGAACCTAAATAGCATAATGGAAATAAATAAATTTCGAAACTTTATTGAGTTGAATACTTTAAAATAAATGTAATAGTAATATCGTTGAATTAGGATAATACAAATTATTTTAAATAATTTAATCGATCAACTTAATTAATTAAATTGCTATGAATAATGATAGCGATTAAAAATTATAACGGAAGGAAAATATACTAATAATAGTAATTAAATATTTGTTTATAAGTTGATAATTATTTTATCATTTGTTAAGTGTGAATTTTAATTTAGATAATTAATTTAAAATGTACAGTAGGATTTAAATAATTATATCACAAGAATAATATAATATTTAATATTGTTGAATTTTAATCAGGATACTTATTAGTCATTTAGTTGCATGCATTTCTACTCAAATAAAATTATACTTATGTATAATTTTATTTTCTCGTTCAGATTAGGATCGTTGGTCGCAGTTGCAGGTTCACTTATGAACTATCCAGGTCTGTACAATTATTTGAAATGTTGTACTTTCCCTTTTGGTATTCCCTGGTCGGCCTGAGCCCAGATTCGACCACCATGCACCGAGTGCAACCGGGGTCAAGGAATTGACTCAGTCCTACATGGGGCCGCACCCTTTAAAATTACTATGTAGGAAGCTTGGTCGACTTAAGTATCTAACCACCATGCGCTGGAACGCAACTGGGGTTCACTCAATTCGGCACAAGGCAGCACCCCATGAATGATTAAACACCTACCCCCATGCCGAAAGGGAAGATAGGGCGCAGTGCCGTAAGAAGGCTCATTATGCACTTGTGATACCGAGAGGGTGAGTCAATGGCAAATATCGCTAACTATAGGCCGTGGGTCACGTAGCATGTGTGCGCATGTATGGGATTGGAGATGGATGGGGTGGCCACCCCTCCCGGCATATTAAGAGATTGGCATAGGCTTATAATTACTAAAAGACTCGTGAAATGACAATAGGGATTATATTGACTTGTTTTATTTAATTATGCGGCATAGTGGTTTTATCACTAACGCAGAATTGCCTCCATAGGTGAGTAGCTTTGGACTGAAGATTAAGAGTGTGGTTGGTGGTTCTTTTACCAACCTAGGTATGGTGAATTGGTAATAATTGGACTTCCTTTTTATTCTCTTGTGTTATAAATATGACTATATGAAACAGTCCGAGACTATGGGATGGTTATTTTATATATTGTCAAACGCTATTAGAACATGTTTTATTTTTTTTATGATTTATAAATTCTAGACTTATTTGTTGTATTATGAATCACGTTATAGAATATTATTGTTACATCAAGTATATTTTTAGGTAACACCTGATCTGGTTTGGGCGGGTCAACCGAGGCATTGAATTGATGCGTCAGTCATTATGCGAGCTATGGATGGCCAAGTTCAGGACAACAGATAAACTTTCTAGAAGAACTGCAGACGTCGTCATGGAGGTGAGTGTAGAGTAGGCACAGACGCATGCTATAGATGCAGTCAACCAAGATAGTCAACCAGGGCATAGAGTCACAACTTGTCCAACTGGCCAGACCCAACAGGTGACACTCCCAATGCCTCCATAGAGACATGCACTCCTAGCTCCCCAACAGCAACAACAGTAGGGAGGCCAACAGGGCCAAGGTCAAGGCCAGAGAGGTGGAAACCAACAACCACGAAGATAGCAGTAGAGGGGACAGAGCCAAAGAGAGTACGTGGGTGCAGGATAGGCTAGACAATAGAGGGGTAAACAATAGATACCGCCCACTCAGGATCAAAGGGTACAGAATCAGGCAGTACCACAAGTAGCACCTCTTGCCCCAACACAATAGTAGCCAGCAAGGATGTATGCAGCCACTGTGGCAAAGGCACTTGAGGACACGATAGTCATGACAAGTATGCTTCTAGTATGCTTTGTACCGGCACGTATCTTATTTGATTTTGGCTGCACACACTCTTTTATTTTGTATGCCCACACAAGTAGAATTGGATGTAAGATAGAAGAGTTAGGACATTCACCATTAGTGTCCATTCCTGCCAGTAGTGTGATAGCTATGAGCGAGTGTGTGTGTAATGTTCCTGTTGAGATTCAACAGTAACAGCTTGTAGCCAATTTGATATTGTTCAAGCTACAAGAATTTGATGTGATATTTGGGATGAACTGGATGTCCAAGCAAGGAGTTGTGATAGATTACCGAAGAAAGACAATGACTTTCTGCCACGAAAGACACCACTTTTTCTTGCAAGGTCAGGGCAGAGATAGAGAACAAGGATGGATATCCTATCAGAATATAGTGAGACAGCTAGACAGAGGCAGTAATCTTATAATGGGGGATGATGAGAAGAAACCAAGGAAGGAGTCCAACATTTCCATGAGGGCGATACAAGGTCATGGGATGCATCAGTTTGTGCTACTTGTAAGCGTCAACACTTTAGTGAACGCAAATCGGATCAAGTAGTATGTTTTGGTTTGGTTACCAAGGATATATGAAAAAGACTCGCCCACATCCCAACCAGCAACCACAGACTAAACAATCTTTTTCTAGCATTGTGTGTTTTGGATGTGGAGGTGTGGCCATTAGAAGAGGACTTGCCATTTTGAAACTCAACAACAGGGTTTATTGTAATCTCATCAGTAGCATTTTCAATTACCAGCTCCACAAGGTTAGCAAAGTGCTTCATAAGGCCGAGATTGAGGAGGTCAATGGAGAAATCATAATCAACAAGGAGGTGCGATGAATGTCGTTGTTGTTGTGCCTATTATACCATTGGTTGGATCAGCTGCTCGATCAAATCCTACTATTGTGGCACCATTACAAGCTAAAGGGAAGACATTTACTGCTACTATTGCTGATGCTTTGGCGGAGATTGAAGTTGTTGCATGTTCGGTTCCTATTGTATTTAGACTGGCTTTAGTATTGTTTAGTTTTGGGTGTACACATTTTCTGTCTCATTTAAATTGATTGATACAACGGGTTAAAAGTGGTGAGTGTAGGACATTCTTTGTTAATAACAACTCCTGCTAGTCTTGTATCCACTATGGGTTTGTGTGCATGAGGGGCCACTGTTGATATCCAAAAGTGCTATTTTGTGGCCAATCTCTTTGTGCTCTAAATGGTAGTGTTTGATGTGATTTTTGGCATGTATTAGATGCTGGAGAATAGAACATTCATTGATTGTAAGAAGAAGAAGGTATATTTTAGAAAGGGTAGATGACGTTGCACTTTTCAAAGGCAAGGAAAGGATATTTCGTTGGGATTTGTGGGTTATCACAAAATTCCAAAGTATACGGATTGAGGATATGGAATGATCATGGTTGCCTTGATGTCTACAAACAAAGAGAAACCAAGGGTTATCATTTATTCCTATTGTTCATGTATTTGAGGATGCCTTTCTAGAAAATATTATAGGTTTACCAACAGAATCAGAGATAGATTTCACCATTGATCTCTTACGTTGGACAACTCTAATTTTGAAAGCTCCGTATCATATGAGCTGAGGACTCAATTGCAGAATTTGTTGGATCAAGGATTTATTTAGCCTAGTGTCTCACCTTGGGGAGCTCTAATTTTGTTTGCAAAGAAAAAGGATGAAAGTATGAGGATGTGCATTGATTATATGATGCTTAATTAGGTGACTATTAAAAACAAATATCATTTACTCAATATTGATGACTTGTTTCTTCAGTTGCAGTATTCTCAAATATTGACTCGAGATTAGGGTATCATCAACTAAAGTTTAGAGTTAAAGATGTACCAATGATAGCATTTAGAACTCATATGGGCATTATGAATTTTTAGTGTTACCTTTTGGGTTGACTAACACTCTTGCAGTGTTCATAGATTTTATGAATAGAGTGCTCAGACCATATTTGGTTCGTTTTGTCATTGTCTTTATCAATGACATCTAGATCTATTTTTCTTGAGAGGACCATGAGCAACATTTGACAACTATTCTGCAAACCTTGAGAAATTCCAAAATGTATGAAAAGTTCTCAAAGTGTGATTTTTAGCTTAAGGAGGTAAATTTTTTGGGGCATATGATTTCTACTACAGGGATTACTGTAGATCTGGCCAAGATTGAAGTTATTCAGAAGTGAGAAACACCAAAGACAATCGCTGAAGTTATAAGTTTCTTGGGTTTAGTTGGATATTATAGAAGATTTATCCAAGGGTTTTCCTCTATTGAGACTCTTCTTACCAAATTAACTATGAAGGAATAAAGTTTACTTAACCAATGACTACCAGGAAAGTTTTCAAACTTTGAAGGAAAAATTGACTATACCACCTATGCTATCATTATCGATTGGATACAAAGATTTTGTGGTATATACTAATGCGTCAAGAGTTTGATTAGGATGTGTACTCATGTAGAGAGACAAAGTTATTGTTTATGCTTTGAGACAGTTAAAGCCGCATGAGAAGAATTATCCAACTCATGATTTGGAGTCAGGAGCGGCGATTCATTCATTGAAAATTTAGAGAAATTATTTGTATGGAACTCCATTCAATTAATGACTGTCCATCAAAGTTTGAAATATATCTTCACAATAGGCAAAGGAGATGGTTGGAATTCTTGATTGATTATAATGTTAAGATTGATTATCAGGAAGGAAAGACTAATATGGTAGCTGATACTTTGAGTCATTATCCAACTCAACTAAGAGATCGAGATATTTTTTACCATGATGGCTCAATTGACAATAAGACCTAGTGTAATTAGTAGAGTTCGGTTGGCACAAGAAAGAGATGTTTTTCAAATCAGTGGATCTCTATGCAAGCTTATCCAGGACTTTCTAAGAGTGATGATGGATTATATTGATTGAATAATTGACTCATGTTCCTCAAGTTCCAGATCTTTGTAGTGGTATCCTTTTCAAAGCGTATGCTTCTAGAAGTACTATGCATCTTGGAGCTATAAAGAGGCATCATGATGTGCAAAGAACATATTGGTGGTTAGGTATGAAGAAAGATATAATTTATTTTGTGCAAAACTATCTAACTTGTAAGTAGATTAAGGCAGAGCACACGAGGTCAGGTGGTACTCTGCAACATCTACAAATTTTAGAATGGACATGAGAATGTATTGTCTATGATTTTGTCTTTGGCTTACCAAAGACCAGAAATCACCAGGATGCTATTAGGGTAATTGTTGATAAATTGACCAAATCTACTAATTTTATTCCATTAGGATGGACTTCACATTAGAGAAATTGACAAAGTTATGTATCTCAATAAATATGAGGTATCATGGAGTCCCAAGAGAGATAGAGTCAGATTGTAATTTGAAATTTACTTTCAAATTTTGGGAAGCATTGGGTACTTAATTATCTTTTAGGACTGCTTTTCATCCACAAACTAATAGACAATCTAAATGTACTATTCAAACTTTAGAGAAATTGGCAAAGTTATGTATCTCAGAAAATGTGAGGTATCATGGAGTCCCAAGAGAGATAGTGTCGGATCGTAATTCAAAATTTACTTCTTAATTTTGGGAAGCATTGGGTACTCAATTGTCTTTTAGTACTGCTTTTCATCCACAAACTAATGGACAATCTACATGTACTATTCAAAATTTAGAGGATTTTCTTATAATGTGTAAAACTCGTGACTCGAGTTAGAGTTTTACGGGAGTGAACCAATCGGTTCAACCGTTGGTTCGAGTCGAGTCATCTTCATGGACTGCGAGCTGAGTTGAGGCCAGCTGTGAGTTATGAGCGATGAGGCTCATGTATGCTCAAGTGTACGATGATAACGTCTAAAAGTTGATGAAAAATGGGTTATCAAGTATATGGAGGTATACAGTATTGTTTGTTATTTTTATTTGATCGTAGAATAATTTTAGGCCGAATAACGCATTAGGACGCGTTGGATTATATTAGGGCGGGGTTATTAGTTATAGAGCATCCATTTGGATGTTGTTGTGTTTGTTTTATTTTATGGGATTTTTCCATATTTTTCTAGATTTTTTTTAGAATTTATTACGAACTAGTTATTATTTTGACTCGAGTAGGAATCGAGTCAATACTTAATTATGAAACTGCCACTAGAGTATATTTTCTCCATTCCCGACACCTTCCCCCATCCAAAACCCTAGTCGTTGCCGCCCATTGCGCTCGTCGCCGCCGCCAACGTCGTACAACCGCCGATCAACGCCGCCCCGCCCCGCTGTGCAATCGCCGTGCCGCCATGACCCACCCCGGCCACCGTCTTGCCGCCACGACGCTGGAATCGCCCCACAAGCTGCGACGCCCTCCCTCGTCGATTCGCCGCCGTCCGGGCCGTGCCGCCGCAGCTGTGACCCCGACGACCACCCCCTCGCCATCGCCGACGTTTCCCCCATCATCCCGACCGCCGTCGAGGCCAGCTGTAGCCCTGATCGGATCACGCCACCGCCCGTTTTCGACGCCATCACCAACAGCCATTGCCGCCCCGGCTACCTTGTTTGACACCACCATTGGACCAAGCTCCTCAAGCTGGTGCCGATAGACCCCCTGGTTGCCCCATCCCGAATCATCGCCGGAAAACCACCGGAACCATTGGAAAATTGGATTAGTGGGAAATTCGCCGGACCATCTGCCGAACGCACCCAGTCCAATTTGATTAGACTTTGGACGCCGTGAGGTGCCGAATTCGAGTTTCGAGCCACAAAACGGAAACCCTAGCCATCGCCGATTTTCGACGACGCGAGGTATAATTTATTTTAACTTAATTATTTGAAAGTATTGATTATTAGAATTGCATGCTAGGATTGGTGAATTGTGTGTTATAATAATATATATAAATGTACATTTGATTAAGGATAAATTATGAAATTTGTTTGATTGAGTGGTGTTAAAAATGGAGGCTAAGAAACTAATTAGGGTAACTAGGTAATGATCATGATCTAATGCAAAGTAGCCTAAGTAGAGTTGCTAGAATTGATATAGGTTGATGTGTGTTGATTGATGCGTGATTGTGTTGATTGTGTGTGCATGCTATAGGATGTGTGATTCATCATGCGGGCATTACTTTTTAACTTGATTGTGTAGATACGGTGTAGGAGCTCGCTGCCTAGGCGCGTGGACCCATTTGGAGCTTCTACCAGGTCCGTTTAGTACTCATTTTCTGTTTTTACGCTACTCTATTGTGTATTTGATTTATCATGTGCAGGACGAGTTAAGTGGCGTTTTATCGGATCCCACTTAACTCGGGCCATTTAGCCAACAGTTCTTTTTTTCGGATTAATAACCCTCCAGGATGAGATCCCTCGAGTTTGTTTTCGAACTTCAGATCCAGCTCACGATGCCTTCAGGCCTATTGTATAAATCCCAACCCAGGCCTATATATATATAGTTTTCGCATTTTTGGTGAGAGATGGAATGAGGGTTACTGACGGCCACGCCTTCAAATAGGGCATGTGCTCTGAAGAGCGGGCTCTGGAGCTAGGGAGAACCCACTTCATTCCCGAAGGATCCGGACAACTCCAACTTTGAGTTCCTCAAACCCGAAGAAGTGTGGAGGTTTACGGGTACTACAATGCAGTGCATGTCTAGACTTGTGGTTCGAAGGGTACTGAAGGCGACTGCCTGAGAGTACTCGGCCTTTGTGCTTGTAACGACCCGCCATTTTTCACAACATTGTGGGCCTAGCTGGCCAGGTGTTACTCACAATTAAGCAAATATGTCTAACATTTTTATTTAACAAAACATATAAAGATCCCACAGTCTTAGACCGTTTCCCAGTAGCCACACTTATTTCTCAAATAAATAATAAAAGAGTCCTCATATTTATTTTGCTCCATGCTCTGGTTGTCAATCACCGAATTTCATATCTGCACACCTGCGGAGGCAATTCCGCGTTAGTGATTACAACACTAAGTAGTATAATAGATAAAACAAATCAAGTACATTCCACCATTTCCCTATGTTTATTTTAATATGCAGTGGAGCGATTCCGCTATACTCAAAACATTGCGGAGGAGGTATCCGTTGTGATCCGCACACCCCGGCTGTAGCCCTTTTGCGGGAAGGCTACCACTACCGTCTCCAGTGCCAGTGCCTCGTACACCCCAGTCGGTAGCCTTTTTGTGGGGAAGCTATCACTTCATTTCTTATTAAATTTTCAACAATTCTAATGATAATTAATTATTAATTATCCCCATCCAAATCCCCATTATCTAATTGATAATTTAATTATTAACATGTCCCATACTTACCTGGTTGTCATCCTACTTTAACAATTCATGTAACGACCCCAAAGCTCCCAGCTTTATTGTAGTCAACCAGCGACAGCCGGTATTCTCACCATGCATGGCGACCAACCAGTAATGTGGCGGCTTCCATTTGCTGCTATGGCGTCTCCAACTTGGCCACCACATGGCAACCCTCAACCAGTCCTTGGCAAGCCTCTTCCGGCTACCCAATCAGCAACCCCGACCTGACCATGGTGACTCCATGACAGTCACATAATCAGCCCATGACCCATGGCAGCGTCTCCCTAGTCGGCTACATAAACAGCACCCGACCAGACCCATGGCGACTACTCTACTCAGCCACATAAACAGCACCCGACCAACATGTCTTCTTTTCCTTCCACCCAATTTCAGACCCCATCTTCTACCTACCCCACTGATCCTATTGAAAAAACCCCAAAGATCCAATCTTTATCCGCTGTTATCTCATGGAACTCGGACTACACCCTACATGGGGACCTTAATTTCACCATTCATGGTGGTCGACCAGCAGCCATGGCGACCATGTCCTGCCCCATCAAGGTGACGACTAGCACCACCCCAAGTGACGACCAGTCTGCCCTTTCCATGGCGGATCCACGTCTGGCCAGCAACACCAACCTAGTCTCCCTTCACGTTCCTGATTTACATCCCTCCCCAATGGTCTGACTCGGCCACCCAAGGTAACTCCGTCCGGCCAGCCGCACTGCTGGGAGCACTCCCTACTTCCAGCACGTCAACCCAACTCACAAGGATGGAAGATGGTGTTGTTGCTGCTGTAAAAATAGTAAGACGTCCTCCTGGTTTTCTTCTTCCCTTGTTGATTTCTCATTTGATTCTTATGTTTATCATGTTTATGATTTATGCAACATGTGTATGCATGCAATAGAAGAAAAAGAAAGGAAAAGAAATTACCCCTGCAAAGGAGGAAAACCAGCGTCTGTCCAAGGAGGAAAAAGATGTAGATGACGCCCTCCCCTTTCTCCTTTTATCAAGAATAAGATGACGGCTAGGGTATGTGGAAACACCCTTCCACCGTAATTCCTTTAACCGGGTAATTGGGTAATCAACATGGTTCACTTAACCTCTTAAATGGGTACATGGTTTAGTTCACTTAAATGGTTAAATGGATAAGTAATGTGGTCGACTCGACCGATTCAACTAGAATCGTCCGGTTAGAAATTACTTTTCAATTAACCGGGTAATTCATACTTAACCAGCTAACAAATTTATCCATGTTCGATCCCACAGCATCGAACGTTATTTTTTATTATTATTGTATATATATATATATATATATATATATATATATATTCCGGGTCTTTACAGTGCTCAAGGCCAGGAGTAATATGGAAGGTGCAGAGGGCGGTAAGGAATGAGATTTGATGCGAGAAGTGATTGAGAAATCGCCAAGGTATGAGAATGAGAAAGAAAGGGGGACGCTGTCGATCCGAGGGCGACGACCCGACGGCGATGGCTCCCGTATGTGCCCTAATGAGAGTTCTTGAGGAAGTATATGGTTTTGATTCAACAGGAGAGTTTGCTCTCCTGTGCCAGATTGATATTAGTTATTTTCCGGGCCGGTAACACTCGTTACTGACGGTTTTTCTATATATATGCAGGTGATGAATGCGAGTGATGAAAGCTGTCGGGACTGCGGAGGAGCAGCATTGAACTGCGCACACATGTACCTGCCACATGTAACGTATAATAATGGTGTGTTATTGTTACATGAATGATAATATTGATGTGTTTGCTTGAATGAATTACTTGTTATGAAACGAACAAATAAATATGAATGAGTAGGGAGCCTTGGAGTTCAGACTCGGCTCAGGTAAAAATGAATGAGATAATGATTGAATGTCATGGTAGATTGTTATGTGTTATCGTATTTTCATAAAATATTTATATACGCTTGTTGTGGACAGGTTGGCCCCTATTGCACTTTTAGGGGAAACTTTATCCGTTTTTTCGTAGTAGTATATATTTTCTTTTGGTTTCTCATTTATTGTTTTGTTTTGTCTTTGCTTGCACGCTATGGCATGTATGTAGGACTCCATTAGAACCTAATTATTCCCATCCATGCATTTCATATTTGCATCTCCATCTTGAGATGCCGAGGGTAGATCCGGGTCGGCTTAACCGAATCCAGTAGATTAGCGAATGGTTCGGTCGCTAGTGACATTTCCGAGTCGGTTCACGGGTGAGCCGAAACGGCGTGTTACAACAGTGGTATCAAAGCCAACTCTTGGCATATGTTCTCTGATACCAACAGTCGTATCAGAGCTAACCCTTGGTTGATTAAGATGGTAGATGCGTTACAAGTTACATGTGTGCCGAAGCTGCTCCGAGCTGTTCCGACAGGTATTTTTCTGTTTTAATGATTTTGATTGTAGATTTCCTTACAAATCGATAGTGTGACAGGTGGGTAGACTAGAGTAGGAACTACTAGCAAGATGGTCACACAGACCCGTCGGACACAGATCAGGAGTCCATCTCCTCCCATGCCCAGGCAGGACAGCCCCAGCCATGGTCACAGTGACACAACTTCTAGTCGACCTAGGACCACCATGCCACCGTAGAGATGAGTGTACCGGTATCAGCTAGTCGTCGTACGGAGAGCCATCGCTGAGACAATCGACGCGACAATCACCTTAGTGGGAGTAGTCGACAGGAAAGGGATACTGCGATAGCTAGGCTAGTTGAGGTTCAAACGCAAATGCAGCAGAATCAGGAGGAATTTAGGAGAGAGCTTAGACAAATATCTCTATCAGTGGCTAGAGCAGAGAAGAGACCAGCCGTGGATGAAGAGGCGCAAGGAGAGCCAGTAGCGCCCATGGGCCCTCTACCACTGGCTCCTCCTCCACCGCTGCAACAGGGAGCTACCCCCGCAACAGCTCCTCTGGTTGCCCCACTTTAGGCAAGGATGAGTCAGGACCTCAGTGGACCCGCAATAGCAGATAGTGGGCAGACCGCAGGGGGGAGTGGAGCAGTTGGAGGTGAAAGTGTACCCGTTGGTACGGGACCACAATTT